>JAWPHD010002603.1:0-249007 GCA_037043455.1 Cyrtodaria siliqua | reverse complement strand
ACCTTGGCAAGACCTAGGACTAGATTTGTTTGGTCCGATAGGAAACGATGAATACCTATTAGTTCTGATTGACTATTATACAAGGTATCCACTCGTAGAAATAATGAAATCTACCTCTAGCCAGTCAATAATTAATCAGATAAGGAAATGGTTCTCCGTGTTCGGTAACCCAGTCCAAATTAAGACCGACAATGCTCCAATTTTAGTGAGTGGTGAATTTGAAACAATGGTCTTGTGGAAAACTTTAACAAAAGTTTAAAAAAAGTGTGTAAAAACTGCCATTGCACAAAACAAAAATTGGCGAGTTGAATTGCAAACTTTCTTGCTACATTATAGGACAACTGAGCAATGTACAACTGGTTTTAGTCCAGGTAGGCTTATGTTCAACAGAGATATGAAAACCAAAGTCTCTCAGCCAAATAAGGTTATGAGAAACAAACGTTTAAGGCATGTTGACAAAATAAATAAACAGAGAATTCAATACTATGCAAACAAACAAAAAATGTTAGGATACAAAAGTTACTCTGTGGGTCAATCTGTTTTGATTAAAAAACGTGAGAAAACAAAAACTAGCCCAAATTGGGAAAACACAGTTTACAAAGTTGTGCGGCAAAAGGGCACTGCTTTAAAGCTAAAAGCTGATAATGGAGAATTCCGTTACAGAAATGTGAGTCATGTGAGACCATATGTTTTGTGTGGAAAACAAAGTCTGGAAAATGTGGAAAATGACAATGGAGATAAGCGGAACTTAAGAAACCGGATAAACATCCGACCATCAGCGAGATATAGAAACAATTAGGAAAGTTCTAGTGTGAAAATGTCAGAAACAATTACCCTGCGTTGATAAACTGATAATGGACTTTATGTGTTACAAACCAAATGTTGACAGTATAATTATTTTACTCTATGTATTACATGCAACAAATAATTTAAATTGAGGAGGAATGTAATGTATATCTATAGCCACACCAGCAGGCGGGGCTTATTATGTGATTACCTATCTATCCAGTATATTCAAGTAGTTCTGTATTAGAGACTGAGAAATAAACATGTAAACCGATTGTCATGTTTTCAACATAATTTGAAGCAACTCTGCAGTTCTCTGCAGATGAGAAGGTTCCAGGCCCATTCTGCATTTTTTTTTTAATTCCCGAGTTGCGTTTCTTGTTCACTTTAGTATATCTACTTTTATATATTCTGTCAGTTGTTGTTTTAAAAGCTTCTTCTTTTTTTTTGGTTGGATGCGTCCTGCAAACGTTACACCGTGATCGGCTATTTTTGTTAACGCATCTTCTTATCTAATCTCTCATAATGCGTTTAACAGTACTTGTGACCTTTCTGAAATCTCTGATATATCTGATCTTTGATTATTCTTCTGGTCAGATACCACAATCGATTTGGGCTTCTGATTGGGTGAAAAAAGTATAGGGTCCATTAGGGCATATAGTCAGAGTGTAAGGTATATTCTGATTGGATTAAATTACCCAAATCATAACAAAACCCCATAAAACATCAAAATATTATATTTCTATCATAAAACATGTTGATTTGGGATGTTTTGACTGAAATTTGCATTTTTATGGATACATTTGTACTGAGAGTATATTCGCAAAAAGTAAAATTTCTTTATTGCCATTCTAGGGGTGGCAACCTTCAGTGAAATATTAGATGCCGGAAGCATCACATTACCCTCCAATCTGCTGGTCATTTTTGAATGTCTCTAAGACAGTTCTTTAAAAAAAGTAAGGTTTTATCATCCGTTCGAATATAGCAATAGGAGTTGTAGGCCAAAATAATGAAATAGCTATATACGACGCAGTGTATGACTATAAATAATGCGTCGAAAGTCAGAACGTGTCATGAGACCTAACGTGTCATGTGACCTAACGCGTTATGTGACAAATGGTCGACGCATTATGTGACTCAGGTTATATTGCGCAAAAGTAATACATTGCACCATGCCGGTGAGAAAGTGTCGATTCTTACGGATGACGGGAGGTACAAATGTGTATATATATATATATATATATATATGGTTTAATGCCTATGACAATAATGCAAATCACGGGAGCGACCATAGAGAGAGTACATAGGGTTAATGATTAGCAATTGTTTGATATCAGTTTTTGAGCGCGTCCATGGCCGTTAACGTCTATAACTCGCTCGTCTCTCAGAGCTGCGGGTTCGAATCCCACTGGAAGCTCGAGTTGTCAATTGCACACGTTAATTTCGTTGTGAAATGGGACACTGCACATTTTAAGGGCTATCATAGTTTGTGTTCCATGGGAGTCCATTGGGTATAGGAACCAACATTACTTCTGTTACCCGTAAGATAACACTTTAAGGAAGCTCATGATCAAATTTAGTTGAGCTATGACAATAAGTTGAAAAGATATAGACCTGTAAACACAGATTACGCGCAGAGCTCGATGTTGATTGGGACGCGGACACTGACGCCGACGCCGGGGTGATTACATGCGATCTCTTATATTCTTCAAATCGTTGATCTAAAACAATGAATAGTAATTGTTGCTGTATATCACAAACCAAATACAGATGTGTTTGGTAAAAAAAAATTGTTTCGCTATTATTTGCCAATGTGTATGTTTTGCCCCAAGTTATTTTATTCTCAAAATAAAGTTTTCAAACTTATTTAACAGGAGGAAAACATTACAATGCCTGCAGCTACTGTTTCGAACTAGATTTTTTCATAAATTTGATAAATTTCAAAGTATTGAAATTATGTTATGTTCCCTGAAATCATGAAAGAGACAAATAGTAAAACCAAAACTGCATATAACCCTCGATAGTCTACTATAGCCTTAAACGACAATTTACAAGAAATATTGCCTTCATTTATATTTTGCTGTTATTAATAACTCAAGATGTTTGTTTCAGATCTAATTCTCTCCCCTTTTTCAAAAATACGGATGCAGCAAATTTATAATGCACACTTTTGTTCATGTCATATTTGTTATATCAAAGAAATCATTAGATTTGCTGAGCATATTCAGTAACAGCTATTTAACTTAATTACAAAATATAAGTTATGTTATATCGTATACGAGCGGCCAGAAGTTAGCATGCTATTCAATATTCGACATTCGATATTCAAATTGAATATCAAAAAGCAATAAACTCGAGATTTGTTATCGAACAAATAAGTTTTGAATATCGAAAAACAAAAACCTCGAGATTCGTTATTCATCAAATAAAAGTTTTGAATATCAAAAAACAAAAAACTCGAGATTCGTTATTCATCAAATAAGTTTTGAATATCAAAAAAAATAATTCAACAAATAAGTTTTGAATATCGAAAAACAGAAAACTCGAGATTCGTTATTCAAAAAATAAATTTTGGATATCGGAAAACAAAAAACTCGAGATTCGTTATATCAGCTGATAAACGACACAATGAAGGTGCCAGTTTCTGCTTGTGACATAGAACGGTGTCATCCACTTGGCAAGCGTCAGGTTATTGTTAAGTTCAGATCATACAAGACGAAGGCTGCTGTCTATAAGGCAAAATCCAACTTGAAAGGTAACCCTGCGAAGATTTTTATGACGGAAGATCTGACACATCGGAATCACCAGATTGTACAGATCCTTATATCACTTAAAAAGTCCGCTCGCATCCATAGTTTCTGGTCCTTTGATGGTAAACTTTTTCTGAAGGATTCGGACTCCAGTCGCCCATTGCGTATCTTCAAGAAGTCAGATCTCGACGATTATCTCCCGCGTTCGTGAACTGGCACTTAACTTTTTAGACTTCCATAGAACACTTACTTGGCGTGTAAATAATACCTTGCTTACCCTCTTTAATGTAAACAAACTGACCGTGAGAAAAAGTTATTTATAGAGTTGCACAAGTGCTTTGCACGGATTACCTGCGTTTGAGACCAGGCTTATTTTATAGTGTGTTTTCTGTTCTGAAGTGTCGAACATTGGTTGCACTTTCATATTACCGCTAAATGCTTATAGTTATCTCAATTACTGGTAATACGCTATGTTGTAGCAAGTATAACAACATCTACTGATTGCGTTTGATTTATTTTTTTATAATTACTATTTGCTGTTTATGTAACAGTCATGATATGCTTATTTTCGGATACCACATTTGTAAAGTAAACGGTGTAGCTTGTTTTCAAATGAACAACATAGTTATAAGTAAGTGTAAGTATTAAAGTAAGTTATATATATTATTATTATTATTAATATTTGTGAATTTGTGAATTTGTTAAGACAAATCTATATCTGTAACACATATATATTTGTTTTCCTAGTGCAACATGTTAATAACCAAATAGCTCTTTTGATTAGTCTTAAGTGTTTGGAGTTGATATACCAAATAGCTATTTCACGATTATTATTAGATGCATTGTCATGTATGTGGTTATTTATAGTTGGACTTATTTACTGTGCTTGTGAATATGACCAAGTATATTTATTTTATTTTCAACTCTCAATAAGTGCTTGGGTGTTGCATGTGTTGTGTGCACGTGCATGCGTGCGTGTGTGATGTATTATCATATTTACATATTTATAATCGTATGGTTATTTACAAATAATTACTACTTTATACATACGTTTCGCGACGTATCTCAGATGGAGTGCTTCTATTGTGCTTTGTACACAAATTTATTAAGTATTAACAGTTTTCCTCTTAGTTCGTTAATTGTTATGTGATATATCGTTTATGGTTTTTCTTTACCTTTACTTCCTTTAGTACTATGGATAATATCATTTCATTATTTATTCGATTCATCATCCTTTTACTACCATCATTTCTTTTGTTCTGCTTCTTTCTTCACGTCTTAATCAGAGAGTCAACCACAAGCTGTAAAGTATGTGTAACCGTATGGCCATTCCCACAACTGTATGTATACGTGATTTTGAAACCCAATGGGTAATGACCTAATGTGTTGGAGAATGGCCATAGGTACTTTTAACAACAAACTTAATCCGATTACTAGGAAAATGTGTTTTCTCAGTCACCCGTTTTATTTCATTAAACATTTGTTTACACTGATGCGATGCTTTCTTCGCAAAATTGTTTCCATTTCTTCATATTTTTTAAAATCGTTTTTAAACTTAGAATTTTCCATAGTTATTAGTCTACTTGTTCTCATGTCTGGGGATATAGAAATGAATCCAGGCCCTGACAACGAAACGCACAGTCTATCTATATTCCATTTAAATACGAGAAGCATAAGACATAAACTTGAATACATTAAGGACAATTTACTTGACTTTGATATTCTGTGTTTTACAGAAACGCACCTATGCGACAACGTCTCCAATGAGACTTTAACTATCGAGGGGTATAGTAATATGCTTCGTAAAGATACATCTGCACATTTGGAGGCTTGCTAGTTTATACAGCTACTAACGTGATTTCAAGACGCGTACTGGAACTTGAATATGCACTGCCCACTTCACTCTGGATAGAAGTAAAAGACAAAAATAAACGATTTTTAATATGCACCATTTATCGTCACCCAAATTCAAATATCAGTTTTTGGGATAATTTAAATATAAGCTTAGAAAAAGCATTTGAAATATCTGAAAATATCATCGTAATTGGTGATATAAATGAGAATCAACTTAATACAGAAAACCATTATTTAAAGGATGTAATGCAGATAAATAACATGAAAAATATAATAACAGAACCTACTCGGGTAACAGATCATTCTTCTACATTGTTAGATCCCATTGTCATATCAGATTCATTGAAACCCTTCGATTCAGGTATTTTAAAAATACCACGTGATATAAGTGATCATTGTGGTACATACTTAAGTATCCAATACAGTTATAATATCCGACCGACTTATACCCGACGTGTATGGAATTATAAAAAAGCCGATTACGTAAAACTTAACGATCTCATTCACCAGGCTGATTGGTCCATTTTATACAGAGGTTCACCTACCGTAGCCTGCGAACATTTTACAAAAATGTTTTTAGAATTTGTTAAATTATGTATCCCTTTTAAAAATGTTACAATTCGACCAAATGATAAACCTTGGTATGATTCTGTAATCAGACGTGTCTCGAGACAGCGTGATCGCCAGAAAAAAAAAGCTACACGCACTCAGTCTTCCGTCGACCTGACCGCCTATAAACGCCTGCGTAATAAAGTCAACAATCTTAAAACACATGCGAAAGAACGCTTTTTAGCAGTATTGAAGACACAATTACTGAATCATGTATCACTGACAGGCGAAAATACTGGAAACTCTTGAAATATTTTATTAAGTCAAATAAAAACGCTGAAACCATTCCTCCTTTAAAAACGACATTATCAAATGGCGAAACGTCATTCTCAATAACTGACCAAGATAAAGCAAATTGCTTAAATGATTATTTTGTTTCAATAGCTTCAGTTGATGATTCAAATGTTGAACTACCTAATTTTATACCGAAAACTGGTGAAAAACTAGAAAATATTTTCATTGAAGAAAGTGAGATAGTAGATGTTATTAAGATTTTGGAGTTACACAAAGCATGTGGGGAGGATGAAATTAGTCATAAAATGCTGAAGGAAACTGTATATACAATTTCAAAACCGTTACATATACTTTTTAACAGATCATTAAATGAATGTGTTTTCCCTGACTTATGGAAATGTGCCATGGTAATGGCATTGTTCAAAAAATCGGATCCTAGTATTCCTATAAATTATAGACCAATTTCGTTGTTGAGTTGTGTAGGCAAAGTCATGGAAAGAATAGTTTTTAAAAATGTGTATAATTTTCTACACATGCATGATCTAATATTCAAAAATCAATCAGGTTTTTTGCCTGGTCATTCTACAACCTACCAACTAGTCGATATGTATCATCATATATGTCAGGCATTCGATGCTAAACAATTTACGTGCATTGTCTTTAATGATATATCTAAAGCTTTTGACCGTGTTTGGCATAAAGGTCTCTTATTTAAATTAAAGCAACATGGTATTGATGGTAAGCTTGTATCGTGGATATCAGATTATCTTGCAAGCCGATCGCAAAGAGTGTGTGTAGGAACTTCATCATCAGCGTTAAAAACTGTAACTGCCGGGGTTCCCCAAGGGTCTGTTCTGGGGCCCCTTTTATTTTTAATATACGTAAATGATATTGCTGAAAGTATGCTTAGTATTACTCGTTTATTTGCTGATGATAGTTCGTTAGCAATTTCCACATCTAATATAGATGACATGGAAGGTATTTTAAACCACGACTTACACATGATTACTGAATGGTCAAACCAATGGCTTGTCCAGTTTAATCCCAATAAAACAGAAGCAATGTTCTTTTCTTTATCTGAAGATGATCGTCTCCCAGTTCTATACCTTACTAATATCCAGTTGACATTTGTTGATCACCATAAACATCTAGGTTTAACGCTTAGTCATAATGGAAAATGGCACGAGCACATCAAAAATGTTGTTGCTTCCGCAACAAAGGTATTAGGATTAATGCGAATGCTTAAATATAAAGTATCTCGAAGAACACTTAATCAGATTTATTTATCCTATATGCGTCCAATCTTTGAGTATGCTTCCATTACATGGGACGGTTGTACCTTATACGAAAAAGATACTTTGGAAAAATTACAATATGAAGCAGCCCGCATAGTAACTGGACTCGTTCTGTATCCATACATCATTTATTAGCTGAAATAGGATGGATTTCTCTTTCCGATAGGAGAAAACTGCAAAAGCTTATTACAGTATACAAAGTTAAATATGGAACAACTCCAAACTATATCTCAAATCTGTTCCCACAATTGGTAGGACAAGTGAGCTCTTACAACCTTCGAAATAGTGATAATTATGCCACTATTGTTCGTAGAACTGAAATATTTAATAACTCGTGTGTACCTTCATCTCTTAATCTCTGGAACAACTTACCAATAGATATACGCAATTCAGAATCTATATCGATATTCAAGAGGAAACTTTTAAGTTTTGTTTTTCCAAGCTCAAAAGTTCCTACACACTACTTAACTGGCCAACGAGTATTTGCTGTTTTACATGCCAGAATACGAAATTATTGCAGTAACCTTAATAATGATCTTTATTTAAACCATTTACGAGAATCATACAATTGCGATTGTGGTTCTGCAGTAGAAGACGCTGAACACTTTTTTTTCAACTGTATTTTATTTCGTACACAACAGCTTCGTTTGTTTCAGTCAACTCGTACATTTCACACATTAAATTTAAATACAATACTTTTTGGTCGCGAACACTTGTCGGATGACGATAATCAAATTCTCTTCGAAGCAGTGCAAATGTACATAAGAGAAACACAGAGGTTTGCCTAGATTTAGATTTACTTTTGCAACTCATGCTGATTGACTCTCTTCTTTCGAACTTGACACAATCTCTATACTTCTTCTTTTTTTCCTTTTTTCTTCACTAGTTCCTAGTTTTTCTTTCTCACTACCTTTTCTCTAATCATGATATTATGTGCAAGTTATGTATATTCACCTATGTAATTGTCTAACTTTGTGTGTATACTATTTTGTCGGGAAGGGCATTAACTTATATTGTAAGAACTTGTAGCCCAACCCTTTTGCGATTATATATTGGCAATAAAATACGTTTAAATTAAATTAACAAATAAATTTTGAATATCGAAACACAAAAACTCGAGATTCGTTATTCAACAAATAAGTTTTTAATATCGAAAAACTAAAAAGCTTGATACGTTAGTCAACAAATAAAGTTTTGAATATTGAAAAACAAAAAAACTCGAGAGTCGTTATTCAACAAATAGGTTTTGAATATCGAAAAACAAAAAACAAAAAAGTGGAGATTCGTTTTTCATCAAATAAGTTTTAAATATCGAAAAACAAAAACTCGAGATTCATTATTCAATAAAATTTTAGCACTGTCATTTCTGCATTACTCCCATTTTTATGAAGATGTCGAACGCTGTAATTTTTGTCAATATGCAACTTTAATTGGAAATCTTTCAATTTCCCTATGCCCTCAAATCTGTCCTAAAATGAACGTATTATCTTTTCAGTAGCATCACTGGAATGCAAACTGTCAGCCCCAATTGAGTTTATCAGCCCAATGTGCAATAAACCAAGCTCAGTAGCAGTGTGTCTGCCTAGCAAGGATACATAGAAATCCCTACTCTTATTATCGAATAGATTCCTATGGATTTTTAACGTCCTCGGAGGATAGACTCTTCGGCTAAAGGTAACAAGGCTAACGCTAAAAGTAACAACTTTTTTCAACATCTTCAGTTTCAATGAAATTTAGTATTTAGTTCTTGTTAGTTACTGTGTCTCCTGTGGCGTAAGCACTGTTACCTTTAGCGGTAGAGGTAATTGTTACCTTTAGCGTTGAAAGTGTTACCTTTAGCGGAACTTTACCTTTAAAGCGTTGTTACAAACATCAACGTTTTCTTTAAACCCGCTAGAACAATTTCAATGAAACTTGACAGCTTGACTACACTGTTGTTGTTTTTTCTGGATATTGCCTTTTCCTTGAGACATAATGAAAATGAAACATATATGCAAACTTCAAAATATCGTCTCCAAAACCAGCTTGTTTAATTGTTGAGGTTCATTAAACAATGTATATCTGCTAATGCAAAAATGGTTGCCATGGCAACAGAAATTGTTCAACCATGGCAACCTGAACTTTATTTAGAGTTATAAAATAAATTTTATCACATCAATATTTAAAATCACAACGCCAATTTCAAATGAACTTGACAACAATGGTCAAGAGGTAAATCATTTTGAGACATTTTCTTTGATGCGCGTCATTTAAAATGACCACTGTCACTAAAATGTTAATAAAATGCAGATTTTAATTACATCTTGCTCTTAACATCCTTTTGAATTACATCTCATGTGTGTGTGCCTTGTGCTTATATATGTGTGTGTGCCTTGTGCTAATATGTATCTATGTGTTTTGTTATTGTTGTTTTGTTGTTTTTGTTATTGTTGTTTTCTTTTGCAAACCGAGATATTGCGATTTATCAAATGGTTCCGCAAAGTTTTATAATATTATAGATTGTAATATTTAATATTATTCAAAAAAACTCCCGAGTCAAATTCAATAGAATTTAACAAAACTGAACCCTGGTTTGTGCTCCGCCAGATAAGTATAGGTTTAATTCCACTAAATCAGCCGGATGTGCTTGCCTGGTGCATCGAAAGTAGTTTTGTATTAAAGAGTGCTAATCTTTTTTTTCTTTAAAACCTTTTTTTAGTGCAATTACCTGTTAATTTTTGGCTGTAACTGTATTCTGGACATGTTGTTGATATTTGAAAAGGGAGCTCATCATGTTTTTGATATCTCTTTTGGGATTAATTTTAGTGTTGTCAAAAATCTTGACCTTTATAATAGGGCTCGACATGTAGGCCGTGGCCATCTAGTCTAATGTCCTGCTGTCCCAATAATTAGAAAAGCCCCTATATAAATTATCATTAAGTTAATTCGGGACGGATTTTCAAAACTAACGTACTTTTATTTACCACTAAATATATGTAACGTACGTAAACTTGTGTTATCAACATTGTTCATGTAAATGCTGAAAAATATGTTCGCTGAAACATGCGTCCCAAACATTAGAAATTGTCATATTTGGAACTTGCAGGACATAATCTGTAATGGTAGTATTAGTAAGTGATTGAATGGAAAATAATATACAATTCACCAATCTTTTGTTTCGACTTTTATTATAAACAGTATAAGCATTTACATTATATAATACATTATTTTAAGTAACCACACATATACTAAAGGAAAAATCGTATTGTGCCTATTCGTCATTTCAATAGAATAAAATACATGTTCACACATATATATTATTTCTTCGTGTTTTATTTCACAATAGTTGCCAACACATATAAACTCATTCCCTGAAATGGCAAACCGCTGTATATACTTTAGCAAGCAGGATGCATTATGTATATAAAATGATTGAACAAATGTTAGTCTAGATCATCTGCGACGCTTGCTTTTTTTTAAGACAAACGTCTAGGATCTTTCTTCTCAAATGATTTTGACGCGGCAGCTATTTTACCGAGATTCTGGTATCGTACAGACGAACCTTCTATATCCAGAACGGCAGAAAGACAATAAATTAATAAATAAACAAAGAGGTAAACTTCATCATTATATCGACGAACTAAATGTGGATGGTCAAAAATACTTTAATAACAACATGATAATAATTATGGACATGCGCTTCTGATTTCTAATTTCTTTCTGCAGAAAGGGTTATTACAACCAAGCGTCGAAGATGATCAAGACTAAACAAATGTATGGGAAATGGAGTAGAAGATTCAAAGACAAACGCAACTCGGGAATTTCCGAAATATAATTTATATACAGCACACTTACTTCCACGTTATATTCCAGAGAAATGTAAGACAATTGTTGCAGCTAGTTAGAGAAAGGGCAAGTCTGCGCTGCAGTAGACCTTTTAATCACAGAACACTTTATAACACGAAATGCATAAATGTTGAAGTTCCGCTTTGAAAGTCTGAGCCATTTGAGTACTGTATGTAATGTAAAGAAATTACAACATTTTACATTCTAAGTTTGCTCACCCGATTGAGCCAAACGCGTATTTTATCAATAATGAAACTTTAAAGGGATAACATATGGTGTGTTATGTGTTGTTTTAGTTTTTTTCCGAAAGGAAAGTCTAATGTAGCCATGTACCATTCGAAAAATAGCAGCATACTATACAAACAATATAGGAGACATTTCCGAGTTGTGTTTCACACAGTAATGTCACTCATTCTTTGTTCTCGTGGACATGTAAGTGTTCTTACTTCTCGATGAAAATAAATTAAAAAAAAGTAATTATCCTGTATAAATAAATACAATACAAGGCGAACTGGGAGCAAAGCCCAACCAAACATTTTAAGAGTAGGTATACTGCGTGTACAGAACGATGGTGGACTGGGACCGAAGCCTAGCCGCCGAAGTACACTGCGTTTACAGAACGATGGTGGACTGGGACCGAAGCCTAGCCGACGAAGTACACTGCGTTTACAGAACGATGGTGGACTGGGACCGAAGCCTAGCCGACGAAGTACACTGCGTTTACATGGGACCGAAGCCTAGCCGACGAAGTACACTGCGTTTACAGAACGATGGTGGACTGGGACCGAAGCCTAGCCGACGAAGTACACTGCGTTTACAGAACGATGGTGAACTGGGAGCGAATCCCAGCCGACATTCTGTGAGTAAGTACACTTAATTCGAAATGAAATGGTGTTTTTCGGAATTTTAACACATGTTAAGTTATAAGGAGATGTCAAATATTGTGATTACTTGTTTTATGTGTCCTTCCATCAACAATTGAAGAAGATTCCCATCAGAAATGCAACCGCAAAGGCTCAAACGCAAGCAGATTGCAGCTCTTACGCGTAATGTAGAATCTACTGAGAGCTCCCGATGCCTGCTTTGCTTAATTCGACAACACACCATAGCAAAAAGACTAGGCACCTACTACAAACACGTAATAATTATAAAAGCATCTCTAGCTGCAGCAACGGTCTTTGGTATATTAGTTAAGTTTCTAGTTTATCCTAACAAACATTGTTTCCCTATATTTTCATTCACTTATTGGAGTATATGAGCACTAGCTACTAGTATATTTTTACAATAATTTCGTTTTCAGGCTGGTTTTAATCATACAGTCCTTTAATTATAGATATGACTTTCTATCATTTACTAATTTCATGTTTCCATTCCAATAGCTTTAAAGGGACACACGGCAATCTTGAGTTGTATATCAAGCATTAAAATTAGCACCTCGATTTATTAAACCTGTATCACTTTGACTTTAAAACTGCTCGCATATAATTAAATAACAGTTTGAGATATTAATTGTATTTGTTATTCTACCAAATGTTTAAATGTATTATTTGTACAATATAATATATAGTTGTGACCACGCGAAAACCAATTTACTTTGAACTATTCTAATAATTAATATTAATGAATGAACAAATGTTATGTAGTAAAATTAAAGGGACGCCGCGATTTTTTAAAACATCAATATCGCCATGTGTCCCTTTAATATATTGTCCGTTAACGTCAAATGAGTGAATGTGTTGACCGCAGACCTTATAACATATAGATAGGAACAATTTAAAACAGATTAATATGTCTGTGTTTTTTACTTATTTGCCCATCCAGTCGAGCAACCCGAGCACACCGGCCACGAGACAGATGATTCCGGCTATTATAGTGATGGCAAACGCACCCGAGAAGTCGTCTTGAAATCCGTCTGCTTCCCCGCCATATATGCAAATACCGATTATGATGAATGCGACTGAAAGTACAAAATTGTCCATTGTTATATGCACAAATAAAGCAAACGAGACAACAACAGTAACCATAATTCGTGAAAACTCGGCCAACCCGTCATTCTTCAAAACGAAGAAATTGAACGAGATGTTGCGAATGTAGCTACATCCAGGCCAAATACGTAATTTCAACCTGTTTATGTTAAAACACAAATAGCAATAGAAATTGTAATTATGATGTATTATTCTTGTCCAAAATTTGAATAAAGTTTACTAAAAAAATCAAGAATACACTTGGAGAGTATGGAACTCATCAAAACAGGGGAGATAACCACACTGGAACTCAACAAACTATGGCAGGCAACACGTATGTAAGTATAACAGAGGAGGCAACCAATATGAAGCTCAAACCATTAGGGAAAGGCAACAAGTATTGGACTCAACAACATATTGGACTCAACAACATAGGGAAGCCAACAGAAAAAGGAGAGACAACAAGTACGGAACTCAACAGAATAGTGGAGGCAACTCAACAACCTAGTGGAAGCAACATGAATGACACTCAACAAAATAGGGACAACACGTATGTAACATAACAAAATAGGGGAGGCTAAAAGTATTGAATTTAAAAATAGAGGAATCAACAGGTGCATGGGATTCCACAAAATAGGAGAGACAAAACATTTTACCTCGTAAACACTAAAACCAGTAGAGTAATAGTACGAGTAATCATATCATACATGTACACTGAACAAAATTGCTAAGTATCAACTTTTGTATCTTAACTAACTTTCTTATTTTAAATATATTTTAGAAAAGTTAGATGATAAGTATTTTGTTTTGACCCATAGTTTGTAAAACATTTATTTTTTGTTTAAATTGTTACATCTTTTGAGAGTTACCCTCACTTTATATGAAAACATGAAATGTGCTGATAAAACACATAAAATGAGTCAAAGATCGCTTAAAGATATAAAATTCTTAAAATTGGTATGAAATAATAGAAAAAAACATAAAAATTTGACCCCTTTATCGTAGATTATCCGTCTATAAAAAAATGAATTATAGATAATCTTAAATTACCTCCCTTTAAATTGAATATTGTTTGAAATTCAAGAGTAACAGTTTTACTGTAATTCCGCGTTAACATTAAATATTTCGAAAATTTCTATTGCAAACGCATTTGTAGTGGTAATGCTAGTAAAACATGATGTCAAAATAATTTTAACTGGCATATTTTAGAATTAGGAACATCGAAAGCTTCACTAATTCGAAGTACTTAATAAAATCCTATATACCCAGTTGTATAAGTGTTATAACTTATTTCTAAGAAAACACATTGACTTAAAAGTTTTAAAATATATTCATGCAGTCAGAGTAGACGATTTACACTCATTATTTTGCAGTTTAACCGTATCTCTAATCAAGCTCAAAATACACAAAACAATGAGAATATTATTGACATATTCTTAGGTTGATACTTAGCAATTTGGTTTAGTATATTTAATCATGTTACACGCAGGCGATCACCAATCAAATGCCCAGGGAGAAAGATCGTTCATAAACACTTATTTACGGATGTTTATTTTACTATTAACACTGTCATTGTGACTGAACATAATATTCTAAAAATGAATTGAATATTGTTTAACGGCTCATCAACGCAGTATAGGTTATTTAGAGCCGCCACAGAGAGAGGGGAAGGATACATAGGAATCCGGGAACCTGCCCTAATCTTATTATCGAATAGATTCCTGTGGATCTTTAACGTGGTCGGAGGATAGACAATACACGGGACCGCCCGGTTTACGTCCCCATCCGACGGACGAGGCTAAGGGAAAGTGAGAATGCGGATGCAGTATTCATGCATAAGAGTGTGTTTCCGTTTATAAGTTATGTAAATATCGACAATAACTTCGACTGAGTTATATAATTCAACAAGAAATGTCACCAATAAGTGACAAATGACCCCAGAATGTTAACTCATTTGACCTTTGACCTCCAGGTGTGACCTTGAACTTTGTACAGACCCGAATTTGCACACGACACACCTCCCCATTATGGTTAACATCTAGGTGAAGTTTCATTGAAATCACTTCAGTTCTTTCAAAGTTATGGCTGACACATAATTGTTTCGGACGGAAGGACGAACGGATGAACAGACGGAGGTGCGAATACTATATGCTTCCCTTTGGGAGCTCAATGACAACGATCATTATGTGTTTCAATGTCATATGTTACATAACAAAGGCATCCATATGGTCTCCATATTCATACGACTTCAAATTTCCAACTACATCCGGTTATATTTCACATCGCTTACCACTTTTGGAACATGTACTGCCTGGGTAGCAGTCACGTCTAGGGCTGTCTTAATTAAAATATCAGTAATAATCCTTCCATGTTTGGGCCTACACTTGTCGTTAAATCAATGTTTTTGACTGGCAGCGAAAGGGCTAATTAGAATAAAATCATTGGCAACATCTCGTACACTGCTTCGCAGCAATACTCGAATGTAATACGCAGGTTTCCATATTGGTTACGTCATCGCGCCTTAGATTCCCGCCAAAACAAATTTGCATTATCATACAAATGTTGCAGTGTTATTCAGCCGATTGCTCCATCAGTAGTTTATTTACATGAAAGAATTGATAAAACATTCATCTGAATTGTAAAAAAACAACCACTCAACGCAAATTATGCATCAACACGTGTGGCTAGCGTCCATATTGTTTACATAGCAACAGTTCTCTATTTGCTTTGCCGTTGCCTTCCGGAGATCAAAATGTCAAGATTTTGAACATACCGAAGCGTCGTAATACACACGAGGCGGGATCCCGAAGAATGACGGGATTGGCCGAGCGTTGACGATTGAGAATAAAATAACATCAAACGCAACTATCAGCATTGTGGGAATGAATGGGGGTGTCTTTGCTGATTGAGTGGTAAACAATCGAACGAAACATGACTTATTTGGGAGAAAAAAACTGATTGTCACTCGGTAATATTTCAATTTCATCGTTGTACACGATTCTTGTAATTTTCTCAGACAACTCTAGGTTGTCAAACTCCCCGCTGTGGTTACTTCCCCTTTCTGTAACAGTAACCACTGCCACCACACACATTTTATAGCTGAAATCCAGCTAAGTTTCATTTTTTGGTTAAATATTTTTTAGGTCAATATTTCAACTTGCTTTGATATAGGAAAATAGTGTGAAAAACGGTATCTGGTTTCAAAAATAATTCATTTATAAAAAAAAAATTTTTTAGCGAATATATATTTAATATATACACCGGTTACTTAGTTACTTGTAAACAAACATGTATTCCGTTGAGAACATTACAGAAGATGTGCGTAAATTTAATAAAGAGATTACACACAAGCCAAAACGGGTTCAATGTTTTCAACATCTTATCGAAGGTGATGATGTTATTGCCAATTTGCCTGTTGGTTACGGCAAGAGTTTGCTGTACCAAGCATAACTTAGTGTATCGCCATTTTGTGATCACATGGCCTGAGCTATCGTCACGTGATTTGTGTGGTGGCAGGGATTATTGGCTACAATATCACTGCGCGGAGGTTGCTTGGTTGTATGTGGATGCAAAGAAAGACAACTCTGGTTAGAGATTTAGAAGAAATGCCTGTACGCAATCGTTCTGGTCAAAATTGCACACAGCGAGATACTTACAAGAGACAAAGGAGAGGATCCATGCAATCAGCTTTAGGACTTTCATGTCTTTCACAAATAATACCACTATAGTGAGGACGAGTGCCGCGGTGATGGTCAGCACTCCGATAATCTCAAACGCGCGTACAGCCTTTTCCCAGTCTGAAAGACAAATTGATAACGGTGAATTTAAAAATTAAACACAAAACAGTACATACAAAATATTCAGTATTCGTGAAATAAGAAAATTAAGCCGTGTGTATAATTAGGCTACATTATTCAGAAAGTTGCATTCATTACAGGTATGTATGTCGGGTGGGTGGGTGGGTGGGTGCGTAGGTACGTAGGTACGTACGTAGGTTGGTACGTAGGTAGGTGCCTAGGTGCGTAGGTACGTAGGTACGTAGGTACATAGGTAGGTACGTAGGTAGGTACGTACGTACGTATGTGCTTATATGTGGTTTAACTTCGTTTTTAACAATCGTTTAGTCATATATATCACGACGGTGTCTACTTGTAGCAGTGATCTCTATGCTCAACTTTCTAGTGCTACCAAACTGATGTTGTAGACGACACACGATATGATACCCCACCAAGCCACATTATTCTCACTCCAGGCGACGTGTGTGTAATTTGAAGGTGTATGGTCTCTATCATATGTGCCGAGAGAAGAACACCTCGACGGCATGGCATTATGTCTGGACATTTTGTGATGCATTGACTGTATGTGGTGATTGCGGGTTTAAGTCTCGTCCGAAAGACTGGTTAGGTGGGAAATATTTAAATATTTCGTTAATTAACCCAAATCGATGATGGCTGGGACTGAACCTGCGATCACTGGGTTACTATAGTACCAAGTTTATGAAGTGTTTAGTGTGACCCGATTGAGGATTGAACCCACGAAACCCCACACGCTAGGCGACTCTCTACCACGAAGCCGCGGTTTCATACTTAAAGATGAATGGCCACCCTTTTTGCAGTATTATCAACTTACAAATTTAACTCTTAAACATCATATGAACATTTCTTGATAGTCCCGGAGAGAAACATATATTCAAAATCGCTACTAAGTTGTATGTAAAAATAAGTATTATTGATATTACTTTTACCACTGCGTGACTGCGCGTGGAAATGAGGTAAATCTGAATTGTATAGCTGCGCAATATTGTATTGCCAGATAATTGATAAATAAATTTACCTGTGGATTAATTTACCTGTTCAAAGTGTTCTACGTCATCAAATAAAATCTTATTATCGCTTTTCACAGATATTGCAATTTGTGAATTGTAAATATCTATTGTTTATGATTTCGATTTAAATGAACATAAACATGTTCATGAAACAAAACATGGCCGGAGAACTTTAAATATCTGATTGGAAGATCAGGTATATAGAGTTTAATACACCTGTTGCACATTCCATTGATACATTCGACATAGATCCATTTTATGGCCAGACTGAAAAGGGCACATGAGAATCTTTATGTCTGTTTTACACAAATTCACGCATTCAAACAAACCAAACGCCTTTTAGTACAGTGTTTCTTTTGTTATTCGTTAACCAGTTTGCCAGTAAACGGAACTGATGTAAACTAATTTTTTTTTCTTAAACTAGCCGTGTCACGCTAGTTATGAGAAATAATGGAGTTATCAATTTTACTCCGTCAGAGGCTATAATATGCCATACATGGTGCTTAAACAAGAATAAAACGTATAACATGTTAATAGTGTGCACGCTGGCTAAATATATAATTTCAATTATTTTATTAAAATAAAGCGCTTAACAGAACCTCTATCGGGTTTTACTTTCACTATAACAGTATGGACAAAGTCTGCTTTCAATATAATTGTGGCCGAATATAACCAAGATAGGTGGGTGTCCATTAACGTTCCTATACAGTCCCTGCCATTAACAGGCACTTTTTACTACAGGTGATGTAAACCGTTTCTAATCCTACTGACGACGAGGTGTATACTAACATATTTTGAGAATCCAAACTATATAGACACAGTATAAATGGATTTAACCAGCCAGACCAAACCCCAAAACTGAAGCGTCGAATAAAAGGGAATGTAGCGACACAGCCACATCAGCTTTATTATTGAGAGTTCTGAAAAAAATGAATAAAGGTGAAAGAATTATCAAAATCGGATGATAGACAAAGAAGATATGATCAGTTGAAAGTTCTGTGGAAACGGATATGGAAGCCGCCATTTTAATAGCTATGACATCACAGTTCTAAATGACTTTATATGGAATATTTTTAAATCTGAAAATTACTGATTTATAGGGAAAAAATAACAGTAGCTTTATAAAAAATATGTATACTTAATGGCAATAATGCCAATAAAGGATTTTGCATTCATTTGCATTGGCTTCTTTGTTTTAAACGATATTTATCAATATTCCATATATGGTAATTCGGAACTATGACGTCATAGTTCTAAAAATGGCGGCTCCCATATCCGTTTTAGAACAACTTTCAAATGTTCATATCTTTTTTGTTTATCATCCGAATTTGATAATTATTTCATCCTTTTCCAAGTATTTCAGAACTTTCGATAACAGAGCGTGTTTTGCTGTGTCGTTACATTCCCTAGTTACCTGAATATGACCTGAATACCTGGACAGAGTTTTGATAACCGGTTTTTTAGTGTAATTTTGCCGTCACTTGGTGGATTAGTTTCTTTAAATGTCTCTTTTTTTATAATAAAAAATATAAGAAAAAATGTACTTACCCGTCAATTTACTCTCCTCAAAAGTTGAACATTCTTTCTGGGTGCAGCTCTTCCATAAACCGCCATTGTAATCGACCGAGTTGATTTCTACGGAGTACCAGTACGGCAATGCCACTCCGAGTATTTGAATAATAAGCGCCACGATCAACAAAATAAAAGTGATTTTAAGAAATATTGATGAATCGCCGAAACCCATTTTTATCTGATGAATACACGTTTCCGAAAAAAAAAACTTGGTTTGTAAAATGTCTACTGCCTAAAGATAAGCGTAACCTTCTTTAGAGGACGTTGTCAGATAAACTGACTTTTCCTATCACAAAAAGTGTTTATTAAGACGTCACTAAGGGAATTATTTGTTGTGTTTATTTGTTGTCAATCGAACTATGGATACACAGCGTGCGAGGAGTGATTTATTCGTATTGGCCAATAGTTGCGTCATTGGCCAATCGTTGCGGCAATCTATGCTTCGATTACCATGTAAAACCGTTGCGTGGTTTATTGATCTACCTAGATACACCGCATGTCTCATTGCGTTGATGAATGAGCAATGCTATTTCTATCGAGTTGATCATGCATAAAACGCAATCATAAATATGGGCTGTTCAATAAGTTCCGATACGGATATCATATATCTTGTAACGGCATCACAGACCTAATTTAGTCAAATAAAGTTGGACAATCCCGTCATTCTTCGGGGTACAATCAGACTAAAACAACACATAACACAGCAAATAGTATTCCTTCAAAGTTTCATTATTGACAGAGTACGCGTTTAGCTCAAGTGTTAGCAAACTTAGGACGCAACATTCAGTTAAATACAATACTTAAATGACTCAATTTTTCAGAGGAACTTCAACAAAACTAGAGCTATAACTAAATGTGATTAATACCCCCGCTTGGTGACATTTTTGAATATGTGTGTATCCTCAAAAAAAGGTAGTGATTCTGTATTTTCATATAAATTAACTAAAAAATAAATTTAATGCAAATTATGTGAAGGTGATTAATACTCCAGTGTTGGTGTCCAGTCAGAATAGGTATCATTTCCTGAATATGGATGCGATGAGGATACTCTGAAGTTTGTGCTGAGCAGAGTCTCAATTACAAATAATTAAAAAATATGTGGAGTCTCACATATTAAATAAGAAAAAGGACAAGAAAATATGCAACAATTATCTGATTATCTGTTAATAACGCGACAAATAATTAAAATATTCGGAATCTTATAATTAGTGGAATGTAACCGTATATGGTAAGTATGTTCACATCATACCAAAATGAAAAGGCAAATATGCAACCATGCAACCATTATCTGCTAACTAACTCGAAAGTGATTATTATATAGCCCCAATAAACCTTATCTGGAACTGGACCACTATTAATTTCCCATAGACGTACAGTATAGCCTAATATGGTGTCACACATTCATTATACTCTGTCATACTCGAAACTGTCAGTAAACTGTCTTCATAGCTAACACAACACAGACACATAGCAAAAAAAGCATGCTCCATTTCGGCTTCCACGTTCTGAATTTTGGTCAGTGTGAAAGTAGGTATCAATTCTAAGCCAATTCAGGTCAAATCTGACGAAGAAAACAAACAAATTTTACCTTGCAAAACTTAGTGCCATTCACTTGTCTCAGCTCTGATTAACCTGATTCTTGAAGCAAAATATCTGGGAATCTACTCTCTACGCACAAATATTAATCAGCACTACCTGTGAAGTGTACCTTTATTCATACAACATCTCAAATAACACTACTGTTAACTGTATATGGGACTACCATTTTGACCCCCTGGTTCCCACTTCAAGTCCTATATAGAACCATTCCTGCAGATTTAACCGTTAAGATCACATACAAGTTAACGCCTACCTTAGATCTGTAATATCTGTAAGTTTGAAGGCTCTAACTTAAACACTGCTCGCATGAAGTCCATGTTTGATGAGTGTTCCAAATTCATGAGAAAAGCTTAAAAAAGCTTGAATCGTCATTGGGCCGCATCACTGAAATACAAATATTAAAAAAAATAAGATAGTTACCAGAATATTACAAAATATATTACTATGTGCATATTTATGTAATTTCAAATAACTCATGAAAGGTAGAAATGATTACAATAAACCACGCCACATTCAACAGTAACAGTCCCATTAATGCGGACGAGTGCATAGTATGTGTGTGAAAATTGATAAATATTAACTGTACACATCTTTAAATAACGTAAATACGTGATTCAAATTATTAAAGATTCTCATCTGTTGATGTTTATTTTCCATCTTTGATTAAAACTGAATAGCTGATGTCAGATCATTAAAGACCGTCTTACAGTGGAGAAAAAGGCCAGACATAGATCACGAAAAGCAAATTGAAATTCAAGTCAGCAGACAGTATCGTTGAATATGTTGTTTTGGAGTGAATAACAGATTTTATCTTATCAAGAAGTGTGAAAAAACTATATTTTCATGAATGCGAAGCATGAGTGTAAATATTGAAGTTTGATCACTTTGAGATGAAATAAAATCTGTTATTTACGACAAAACAACAATTTTTCTTTTTATTTTATGTTTATAATCAAAGTGTACTGCAGTATGCAGAAAACTAAACTAAAAATTTACGACGTCATTGACTTAGTATGATAAAATTGCTGTTTTTAATTCCCCATATTTTCTAAACTACTTAAAGGGGTTGATGCAGTATTTTCAAACAACGTTGATTTCAAAGGTCTCTGTAAAACTTGAAAAAAGCTGAAAGAGGTATGACCTATTGACAATTTGCAAAGAAACACAATAGAGGCGGTGATCTTTGAACGATGACGTCATCGCGCCTTTTTACCATATATGGCATACTGATTAAATGTCTTTTAAAGCAAAGAAAATCACTGGAAATGAAAACTAAGCATACAATTTATACATTTTACATCTGTATATTTATTTCTAATCAGTTTGAAGTGATTTTCTTTGCTTTATAATATATTTTGTCAATATGTCATATATAGTAAAAAGGCGCGATGACGTCATCGTTCCAAGATGGTCGCCTCCATCTATGTTCGTTGCAAATTTTCAATAGGTCATATCTCATTTATTTTTCATGGGATTTCGAAAATTATTTTTACTATGTTTAAGGTTGTCAGAGCCCTTTTAAATAAATATTGTTTGAAAATAGTGCATCAACCCCTTTAACCGATTTCAATAATCTACGACTCATTATTTCCAATCCAATGATATAACCTTTATAGCAACTTTCGGAGAAAAATAGTTTAAAAAACAAACAAACAAGTAGTTGCGGCAGTGATAAAAAAAAAACTATATTTCACACGTATGAAATACCACTTTTATTTCATTGCTAAAATCCACTATTTCACTGCTAAGCAAAAAGAAAAGAAATTCAAATTAGGGATACAAATTCATATAACGATGATCTAGAATTATAACGTCGTAAGTGAAAAATCATAGGTTTCAGGAAAGTGAAGAAAACGGACTGACGGTATCAACTGTGTGAATTTTCTGAACAATCTCATATGACATAAGCTGTAGTTTGCTTTCTCATCAAATAAAGTATTTGTTATTTTAAAAAAAAAGTTTGAGTTTGCAGTCTGAACAATTGCACTTACCAGCTTATGTTAATAATAATCAGAAAGGAAGATGTTCATCAAAAAGTTGTATCTGGCAGTTACGACCTTTTAACATATGTTAAAAGCGATTAATAAACCACTGTAAGTGTCTTATAAAAGTTTGCTAGTTCATGCTACACTGTTGATTTAAATGTAGAATGCATATGGGACCATGCGTGTATTAGAATATATATATTAGGAAATCTTTTATTTGTTAAATTTAAATATCACGGATATAAAAAACACGATCTTATTCTTAATTTAATGAATGTTAATGGTAACGTAACATACAAATACAGACACGAATTATGTCTCATTGTTGTAACAATTATAACATTTAATAACAGAGAACTGAGAGTTAATTTCACTAATGAAAAGAAAACTAAACAATCACCCGTATGTAACATTTACAATCTAATAGCATTCAGTCCTATAATAACTAATAACGATCACATTTGTAACAACAGTGTGTCGGCAAAACTAATACATGTTTGTTTGGAATTTTACATATCCAGACCATAAATATTTCGAAAGACATGTGCTCTTTTTAAAGATCTATGCGCCACACCCCAACCACCCCACGGATGAAAAATGTTGATCGTAACTCACTCTTAGCTGTTTTTCTAAGAGTATATGTAAGAGTTGATGCAAGTTCGGTAACACCATAAGACATTGTAGTACGCTGGATGGATGGACAGACATGTATGCATGGTTCTTATTTAACACAAATAGTTTTAGTTTGTAACAAAATTTATATGAACAGCCTGTCGCAATGGGTTTACAATATCAACATCATGCACAGTGGATGCATTTCAGTCATAGTGAATTTCAAAACATGGCTGTCAAATCGTTTATAGATATGACATAAACCGCTTGATATGTTCAATGACGTGATAAACTATATCAGCTGTTTAAGTTCTTAAAATTAAGAATGAAAATAAATCAGCCTTATATCATACAAATGTCTAACCATGAATGTGTACGGCAGAAACGTACGTAATCATAACATCTCCATTATATATAACACAATTATTAAAATATGATGTAATAGTTAACTAAAACAGCGTTTTATTTCAACAACTTATTCACACTACAACCTCCACTGAGGGAGAGAAATACCTACTAGATGAAATATTTGTAAAATATCAGATTACCGACTATCTTTTGAATAAATTATTATGTAAAACTATTCAATTCGTAACCAGACTTATACTTTTATACGTCTGGTTTTAAATTAACAGAGCGACGTTAATATTGCGACATACAGTGCATCCTTAAATGCATATCTTTTAATGCATATTGAAAGCCCCATTTTGAAAAGACCTGGGTGAAAGAGATTTATTACCCTCAGAAAAATGACACCGGTTAAGTATCCACAAAAGCAAACACGTGTCACTTTAACGAGATTATATCATATCATAACTTATTTTCAGTCCCCAAAATAATGAATGTGACTAGAATATTTGGCAAGTAGCTCAAGCCATATTAAATCGTTTGAAAACTTAAAGTTGAATACCAGAATAAGAATGTGCGCGAGTGCACACCCACACCACGCACAATTTTATTTATACATCAATATATTTTAAATATCGATGACGGCATGCAACCATGTTTTGCATTAGATAATGACACGTCAATCAAACAATAATTGAAGTAATATTAATTTATTTGACAATTGCTTTTAAGAAACATATTGTGGGTGGTTAAACGATATCCTATTGTAATTATGACATAACTAAAAGTACTTCATATTTACTGCATATCAGGTAAATAAACTTTATAAATAAGTCTTGATTTTGGTGGTGTTGGTACTTTTACCAGTATGTACTTTTAGCAAACATATTATTTGTTGTGTATGGCACTAAAACAAAATGTATGTAATAAAATAATTTGCTTTAAAGTTCCATTTTTTAGAGAAATTTAGCTAACACAATAATTTCTATAGCCAGAAAACATCCTATAATGGTATACTCTTTTTGATATTAGTAATCATGTTGATCGAGTGGTAATAAAAGAGAACAATACCGTTTATGGGTATAAGAATGCACTTGTGCTAATCTAGTTTCAGTTTTCCTCAGAGGAGCATTTGTTTTAACAGGAGGTACTCCAGAATGCAAACTTTTAATTCCTCGCAACCTGTTTTATTATTACACTGTATGTCTCCTTAACATATATATCCGTTCATATTATGTCCCCATACCCTCAATATACTTACATATTATATCCCCATACCCTAGATATCCTACATATCCTTAAATAGTATGTCCCCGTACCCATATTTTCTTATGTTCCAATATACCCTATATATTATATCCCTTACCCAATATATCCTCTGATCTTATGTCCCGTGTCTCTATATCCGTTCATAGTATATCCATATAACCTGAATATACGTACATATTATATCCTCATACTCTTTAAATCCTTACATATCCTTACACTGTATGTCATCATACCCTCTATAGCCTTACATAATTGTGTCCCCATATCCTATATATCCTTACATATTATGCATACCCTCAATATACTTGCATATTATATTCCCATAACCTATATATCCTGTATAATATTTTACGAACTCTCTATATACTTATTATAATATGTTATCCCCATACCCTATATATCCCTACATATCATATCGCCATACTCTACATATATATTTTGCCCCGTGTGGTTCCCTGGGGCCCCGTTTGGTCACGGGGCAAATAATAGGGCCACTGCAGATCCCTTTGGAGGGGTAGGCAGAGGGGTAGAATCCTCCCAAATTCATGTTCATTTTATCATTTTTAAATGTTCATGTTCATTAAAGGTCTTCATCATGATCCCTGCATTGTTTCAGGTGCCACCTCGCTCACATCAAAAGAGAAGTGGCAGAAAAACAATAAACGTGGCTCCAACGTAAATGGAGTTTCTACGATAGACTTTGCAGCAACTCTGCAGTTCATTCAGTGAAGTAAGAAGTTCACTGGTTCATTGTAGACAGTTGTTACCTTTAGCGTAGACAGTTGTTACCTTTAGCGTTAATATGAAAAGTTGTTACCTTTACTGTTAGCGTTGTTACCTTTAGCGGAAGAGTTGAGTGTTACCTTTAACGCAGGTTAATTTTTTTATTTGTTTTATATTTTTTTACCGTTAGCGTTGTTACCTTTAGCGGAAGAGGTGAGTGTTACCTTTAGCGGAGGTTATTACCTTTAGCGTTTAGCGTTGGAATTGTTACCTTTAGCGGTGGTTGTTACCTTTAGCGAAGTGTTACGTTTAGCGCGGTTACAAACAATAAAGCAAACTTAGTGATTGCTTGTCAGTTTCAAAATCACAGATTCGAACTCAGTAAAGGTACATACATATACACAATCTGCATACACAGTCTATTAATGGCTGCAAACAATTCCATACAAATCTTATGACGCGAATGTCTTTATTTGCCGTGTAGTGGGTACTGTCTGTCGTTAATTTAATTGACGGCTAAGAGAACGTGTGCTTTTTCTTCATGCGGAATGCTTTGGGCTGACGTATATATCAATATTTATTTTATATAAAATATACGTCCGAGAAGTAGTTTTTCTTCACGCGGAATGCTTTGGGCTAACGTATATATTTTCAAACAAATGCTTGTTTATCGATAATGCATCAATATTTGTGTCAGCAATATATTTTATTTGAGTTAGAATATATTTGTGTCTGCAATATATTTTGTTTTAGAGAGAATATATATTTTTGAAATTATATACACATTCATATCTTCAATTATATATTTAGAGAGACCATATGTTTAGAATATATTTTTCGGAGTAACATAGATATTTGTTTATTTGTCATAATAAAGTTTACATGAATATATTTTTTGGGACAATCTTTTTTTTTCGGAGTAACATATATATTTGCTTCTAAAATATATTTTAGGGACATAATATATATTTTTCGGAGTAACATATATATTTGCCCCTACAATATATAGTTTAGGGACACAATATATATTTTTGGAGTAACATATATATATTTGTCTGTATCATATATATATATTTGTATTTAATATATATCATGTATATATATATATATATTACACACAACGTATATATTTATCTAACAACATATAGTCACGTATGGCGCCTCATACTATTCAAACGACCCGCTCCATTATAAGCATGAACAATTTAAGATAATGCAATTATTCCGGCTAATAATTTACTCTAATTTAGCACGCTAAACAGTGAACGTATAACCAGGGAGTAAGTATACCTGAACAATGGCGCGGGTTTTGGGATGAATAAATTATGACGTCACAAAGAAGGCGGGTCTTATGTTTTCGGTCAGGAGTGACGTTCGTACTAATGGTATATGAAGACAATCTCATCTACATAACTGATTAAGGCTGCAAGTGGTAGCTAATATGCACAGCACGCACAACATGGAGTATTTGACCTCCCACTTCCTTACTTAAGACTGAGTAGGGTCAACAAATGCAGCCTGGAGTCTTAGCTCCATCACAGATGTTTGTGTGAATTGGCTGCTATTTAATGTACCAGAGAGGCTACTAATAAGGCTAAAAAAGATTTTGGAATGGACGTGAAGTCGAGGTGTAGTTTGATTGTAAATAAAGTGATGGAGCTGTATTGTGGTGACTTACCTCGGATTACTAAGCGGTAAACAAAGCTCTGAAAGCCACTATACTTTGCTACTCTGGTGACTGCGATATGCATGTGTAGACGAAACTCCTTCGTATGTGGTGGCGGACAAAAGACTTGCTGGTTTGAACGTTCGGCTTTCTTAGGTTCCCATAATATAACAACTCTCCGAATGACTGAAACAGACAAAGTTTTATTGTAGGAAATATTACAAATGAGGCTTAGTGAAGAATCGCTGGAAAGCACAATGTATAATTACAGCACTCAATCGGTTGAATCATTTAATGCCTCGCTCTCAAAGAGTGCTACAAAAAATGTCAACTTCTCACGAAACTACAGTGGTCGATGCGCATCAGCAGTATTACGACACAACAACGGACAGTCTGGTGCCTTACTTGTGAAATTACACCACATGGGCATCTATCTGTCAAAAAGACCAGAACAGGCTATCAACAAAATAGTAAATGCTAAAAGTGAGGAATATCGCAAACGCAGGCTGGAACGACTTGGCAAAATGGAATCTAGGCACCGCTGGTACACTAAGCAGAAAAACAACAGACAATCTGACTATGTAAAGAAACGCAATGACCACAGTTACCAGAAACCTTCATGAACATTGTGACTTATTTAAAGGTGTAAAAACCAGCAAAAACAATGAAATGGTGTGTGAATTCTACAAATAGACTATTAGAAACAATTATTTGCTTCATAAATACAAGAAAAGAAGTTAAAAGTTTAGGTTCTGTTCTGTTCTGTTCTGTACTATGTTCTGTTCTATGTTCTGTTCTGTTACTGCATATATTGTTTGCTTAATTACTTACTTTGTAACTGTATATTTGGTAAACTCACTTACGGTATTTACTTACTTACTTACTTACTTACTTACTAACTAACTAAAGTGAGTTAATTAATTAAATACCTACCATGCTGCTCGCTTGCTTGCCTGCCTTGCTTTTCTTTAAATAAAAACAGTATAGACTCTTACCTTTGATTTTTTGTTGTCTTTTCCATTCCACTGTTCAAAATATAATAAAATAAGCTGTGAGAAAAAAAAAACACTTCTAAATCTTCAAGTTAAGCAGGCATTTCTCGAACGGACTGTGCCCGCGACACACATTAGCCGAGACACATGCTTCTCTCTGATTATTGACCGCCTTTGGTTCTAGGGAGAGATGGTCAGCATTTATGCACACTTTGTTGTGACACAAATGACTGACACATACACCCCTAGGTCCAAGGTCAACAGTGTCCATCTTCAAGCACATTGCTCTCTATGCACCAAACAAGTGTTCTGAGGCCTCCAATCTGCAGTAAGTCAACGGCACTGTCCATACCCATAGAGGTTATGGCCACCTGTCCAGAGGACACAATGCTGATTAGCAGTAAGTTCACTTCTGTTTCTTAGATTTTCCTCTAAATAAAGTCTGTAGGCAGCCTGCATGTTGCTGGTGCGGGATGATACTCTCTAAATCAAATTCCACTTGCCAACAGTGATGATTTCCAGTAGTTTTCATAGCGCTGCTATCATAAATTGACCCCCAAAATGATATCTGCACTAACTAATAAACTCAAAACCACTATAAAGGCACAACCATGTATAATGTCTGTTACAAAAACACGATCAAATAGTCTACACACCTGCAACAGAAACATCCCTAGTACCATACAGGAACTGGACCACTATTAATTTCCCATAGACGTACAGTATAGCCTAATATGGTGTCACACATGCCATTATACTCCGTCATACTCGAAACTGTCAGTAAACTATCTTCATAGCTAGCACAACACAGATATAGCAAAAAATCAAGCTCCATTTCGGCTTCCACGTTCAGAATTTTGGTCAAAGTGAATGAGGTATCAATTCTAGGCCAATTCAGGTCAAATCTGACTACGAACACAAACAAATCTTACCTTGCAAAACGTAGTGCCATTCACTTGTCTCAGCTCTGATTTACCTGATTCTTGAGGCAAAATATCTGAGAATCTACTCTCTACGCACAAATATTAATCAGCACTACCTGTGAAGTGTACTTTCATTCACACAACATCTCAAATAACACTACTGTCCACTGTATATGGGACTACATTCGGTGTTTATAATACAAGGGCCAATTTACATTGGTCTTATATTTATTAATTGTGTCAATGTCTCGCATAACCAACCTCTGAAACTACGTTCTACCTCCATCTAAAAGTCCAGTACTTCACGATGGAAATAAACTCTGTCTGTCATTTGTCTATCTTATGTTTAGTTTGTCGCAGTCATACAATAGGACATTATAATACCATTTGACAGACTATGTACTATTAATATTGTACAACTGGATATTTTAGACACCGAAAACACGTTATGTACATAGTAAATATTTTATTTTCACAGTATATATTTTGTTTCCACATTTATGTATCATGGCTACAGTAATGCATTAATATATACAATATCGATATAACTATACAAGTAAGAGCGCTCTAACTATATATAATTGTACTGCATGTGTCGGTTCAGTTTGCTAATGATTTGTGTCAAAGCAGTTGTTGAAAAATGTAGAAGAGAATGCCTCACTCCTATTGTAGAATCAAAAGGCTAACATATATGACCTTGAAAGGTATAAGTGGCAGTTTAAAGCTTATATATGACTTCATAATCCTCACTGCTAATGGTAGCCAATATTTATGTAAACAAAATATCAAGATTGCAAACTGAGACGTCTTTTATTGAATGAAAAAACAAGCATGATTGTCGTTTAACGGCATGTCATGTATACAAACAGATACATACATACACATACCTGTACATACACACACATATATATACATATATGTATATATACAAATACATGCATGAACATACCCACACACACACATACACACACACACACATATACACAGATACAAAAATGCATACATATATGTGTATGACGCCTAGATATGTATATGACGCCTAGATATGTTGTTATTAAAAAACTGTAATTTTGACTATAAGAATTGTTATGAGTAACAACCTTAAATAAATGCTATTTCATGATACTGTGTGGTTCTTGACAATTTAATATTAGACTATGTGTTCTTTTTACGTATTCATAATGCACAATTGCATGTATATATGTGTATTTCCCTGCAATGTAGTGTATACATCTAAATCATTTATAGTGGATTCATTAACAAAAAGTCATTTACCTCTTTTATAATAATCCAAAATTCCAATTATTTATTTTTGCATTAAAAATCACACCCGCATTGAACAGTGTTAGTTTCGAAAAGACAATTCTAGAATAGTTCAGTGATGTACACTGGTGGTTATTAGACATGATTCTTACTAAACCAGCGTAGGCCCGTGATATGTGGTATTTCATTTTTGTTTTTCGTTTGAAATGTGTGTTTATAATACAAGGGCCAATTTACATTGGTCCTATATTTATTAATTAGATGTAAGAAGTGTTAATTGATAAACGGGATGCAAATTTATTCCTTTTTAAAAATATAAAGATATAAAGTGTCGGTCATGTGACATGTAATACTATAACATATATGCATGCCTATGATGCATCACGCATTAAACATAATGTAATTTTAAATTATATTTTATTCTGCTAACTTATTACGCATAATTCATGTAGCACAAACCATCGTAAAAACAGATGTGCATATGATATACTATGTATGGATGCACTTTCTTGGTATTAGACATAATGTAAAATCAAATTTCATTTGTTCCATTTGTGTTCACGCATGTGATTTTTTGTTAACTGTGAACATAATTAAAGTGTCTGAATTATTACGAATAAGTAAAGATATAATGCGTCGGTCATGTGACACGTAATACTATAACATATAGTCATGCCTATGATGCATCACGCATTTAACATAATGTAAAAAAAATAATTTTATTTTATTCTGCTAACTTATTACGCATAATTCATGTAGCACAAACCATCATAAAAATAGATGTGCATATGATATACTATGCATGGATGCAATTTCTTGGTATTAGACATAATGTAAAATCAAATGTCATTGATTCTGTTTGTTTTTACGCATGTGATTTTTTGTTAACTGTGAACATAATTAAAGTGTCTGTATTATAATATTATTACGAATAAGTCATTTTATTATGCATAATTCATGTTGCACAAACTATCATAAATATAGATGTGCATATGATATACTATGCATGGATGCAATTCCTTGGTATTAAACATAATGTAAATTCAAATTTCATTTATTCCGTTTGTTCTTACGACAGACAGATATTTTTATTGATTTAAACTTTAAAAGTTCATCATCATATACAATATATAAACATATTCGTGACAGAATAAACACAACAAACAAACAAAAAAAACATAATTTCGTAATATAATATTATTACGAATAAGTAAAGATATAATGCGTCGGTCATGTGACACGTAATACTATAACATATATGCATGCCTATGATGCATCACGCATTGAACAATGTACTTTTAAAATTTTATTTTATTCTGCTAACTTATTACGCATAATTCATGTAGCACAAACCATCGTAAAAATAGATGTCATATGATATACTATTCATGGATGCAATTTCTTGGTATTAAACATAATGTAAAATCAAATTTCATTTATTCCGTTTGTTTTGATTTTTTAGTTAACTCTGGACATAATTAAAGTGTCTGTAATATAATATTATGACGAATAAGTAAATATACAATGCGTCGGTCATGTGACACGTAATACTATGACACATATTCATGCCTATGATGCATCACCCATTAAACAATGTAATTTTAAAATTTTATTTTATTCTGCTAAATTATTACGCATAATTCATGTAGCACAAACCATCATAAAAATATATGTACATATTATATTCTATGCATCGATGCAATTTCTTGGTATTAAACATTATGTAAATTCAAATTTCATTTATTCCGTTAGCTTCATATGCCAACAGTTTTAGATGTAAAAAACAAAATACTTTTTCTATCATATCGACTTCAAATACGTGTTAATTGTCATGCGATATTCGTAAATAGAACATATACTGGATAGAAAGTACTTGTGAACAAATTAAAATCCGCAAAAACAGTTCTTCTTTGACTTGAATGGCTGTTTATCGGTAATGTGGGATTTCACGGTAACGTGGGATTCCACGGTAGCTGATTAGGTACAGACAAAAGATGTCTATATGTCACTTTGATAGCACTATGACTAAGAAATCACATTTGGAGTGTGTATTGTATTTATACTTCAATCCATATATTTCACAGTAGGTTTGTGTATTACAAATATTGGTAGTTTATAACACAATTATGTCTTGATTCTGTATTTTATATCCAAAATTATAACATGGTCGTTAATATTCTGTTTTGTTGTGATGTTGGCGGAAAAATGGTGGAAGTGTTGTGATGTTGGCGGAAAACTGGTGGGAGTGTTTTCTTTCGTTAACCTGTGAAAAAACATAGTATTACTTTTCATATGTTTTATGTATTGAGAGTAAATGCGTATATATGCATCCTTATACATACATGTAACAGATATACTACATATGACCATATATATTCTATAAATGTGATATTACATCTACATAATAATATGAGGTAGGGTTATTTTCCATACAGTTTTATTGGACATTTATTATAAGTATTGTGATATGTAACCATGATATGCGATTACAAATGTAGCGATGTATATACATCTGTTCCAAAACATATGATTTGTGTTTTTATTTTATTATTGTATGATAACATCGTCAGCGGTCTGTATGCGTTTCGTTCAGCTGGAGAAATAATTGAGACACAGACCAGAGGGCACTGGGTTTTGAATTCAATGTTTATAATACAAGGGCCACTTTACATTGGTCTTATATTTATTAATTGTTTCAATGTCTCGCATAATCAACCTCTGAAACTACGTTCTACCTCCATCTAAAAGTCCAGTACTTCACGATGGAAATAAACTCTGTCTCTGTCAATTCTATCGTCATTTGTCTATCTTATGTTTAGTTTGAAGCAGTCATACAATGGGACATTATAATACCATTTGACAAACTATGTACTATTAATATTGTACAATTGGATATTTTAGACACCGAAGACACGTTATGTACATAGTAAATATTTTATTTTCACAGTTTATATTTTGTTTCCACATTTATGTATCATGGCTACAGTAATGCATTAATATATACAATGTCGATATAACTATATATGAGCCGCAACACACGAAAACGTCCCTTCGGACGTTTAGACGACAACGTCATAACGTAACAATTTATGACGTCAGCCGGTAATCAATTAATTACTAATCAAATTTCTCGTCACTTCTGTGTTTTACCTAATTATATCATAGGGAATATGTTTCTTAATATAAATTGTTGATGCTGTAGAAAATAGTAATTGCTTATGTTTTTTGTTGTTATTTAATCAACGACGTCGTCCAAGACGCCGACGTCAACGTCAAAATTAATGGTGTGTACGATCTTTAATTTTCAAATTGAGATAAAATAATTTTTACTTAAGATATCAACATCAAATAAAGAGATTTTTAAAGAGAAAATCACCGAGTTTCATCAACATCAAACATGAAAATTGTGTCTGAAGGGTCGTTTTCGCGTGTTTCGGCTCATATACAAGTAAGAGCGCTCTAACTTTAAATAATTGTACTGCATGTGTCGGTTCAGTTTGCTAATGAATTATGTCAAAACAGTTTTTGAAAAATATAGAAGAGAATGCCTCACTCCTATTGTAGAATCAAAAGGCTAACATCTATACCCTTGGAAGGTATAAGTGGTAGCTTAAAGCGTATATATGACGTCATAATCCTCACTGCTAATGGCAGCCAATATTTATGTAAACAAAATATCAAGATTGCAAACTGAAACTTCTTTTATTGAATGAAAAAACAAGCATGATTGTCGTTTAACGGCATGTCATGTATACAAACAGATACATACATACACATACATGTACATACACACACATATATATATACATATATGTATATATACAATATACATATATGTATATATACACATACATACATGGACATACCCACACACACATACACACACACACATATCACAGATACACACATGCATGCATATATGTATATGACGCCTAGATATGTTGTTATTAGAAAACTGACGTTTGTTTGTCATATTACTCAGCATGATTCTGTAATTTTGACTATAAGGATTGTTATTGTATTTCAAATATGAGTAACAACCTTAAATAAATGATATTTCATGAGACTGTGTGGTTCTTGACAATTTAATATTAGACTATGTGTTCTTTTTACGTATTCATAATGCACAATTGCACGTATATATGTGCATTTCCCTGCAATATAGTGTATATATCTAAATCTTTTATAGTGGATTCATTAACAAAAAGTCATTTACCTCTTTTATAATAATCCAAAATTCCAATTATTTATTTCTGCATGAAAAATCACACCCGCATTGAACAGTGTTTGTTTCGAAAAGACAATTCTAGAATAGTTCAGTGATGTACACTGGTGGTTCTTAGACATGATTCTTACTGAACCAGCGTAGGCCCGTGATATAAATTGATGATATGTGGTATTTCATATTTGTTTTTCGTTTGAAATGTGTGTTTATAATACAAGGGCCAATTTACATTGGTCCTATATTTATTAATTAGATGTAAGAAATGTTAATTGATAAAACGGGATGCAAATGTATTCCTTTTTAAAAATATAAAATTATAAACCGTCGGTCATGTGACACGTAATACTATAACATATATTCATGCCTATGATGCAAAAACTCATTAAACATAAAGTAATTTTAAAATTTTATTTTTATTCTGCTAACTTATTACGCATAATTCATGTAGCACAAACCATCATAAAAATATATGTACATATGATATATTATGCATGGATGCAATTTCTTGGTATGAAACATAATGTAAAATCAAATTTCATTTATTCCGTTTGTTTTTACGCATATGAGTTTTGAGTCGCCATGCGTCAGCGTGGCTGGCTCTTTGGAATCGTGAAAATATGTATATAGTACAATTTCTGAATAGGGAGTTTTTAAAACAGGTGAGGAGCTTTACCGCTTTCGGCAATGTAGTCCCTTTATCTACCTCAAATACAACTTAATTTGATAAGGTGACTGACATGAACGTTATGTATACCGAGTAATATAACTACTGATTGTGAAATATTGAAATAATTGTAATTGTATACAGTATAAACGTGTCTTTGTTGTAGGTTTACCGAAATATTATGCACATTAATACACCAAAAATCACCAAAAATCACCAAATATCGGATTGTGAGCTTCACGCACTTCGAGAATGTCGTTCCTTTAACTGCCTCAAGTATAACTTAATTTCATAAGGTGACTAACATGAACGTTATAAATAATATAACTACTGATTGTGAATAATTGTCATTGTATACAGTATATACGTGTCTTTTTTTAAAAAGGAACTGAAATACTATGCGCAATAATACACGCATACTTTAGGAAAATATGGCGTGACGTCACGCGCACTTCATCCGGGTAATCGCCAGCGGTACAGATTTTGTAAACATGGCCGAAAGTAACGCGGAAGTCAATTCAACAATCACTCAATCCAGAGTTTTTGTTGCTTTATACCCAGATCTTGATGAGAGTCTGATTCCTGGGGCATCATTACGAGGGAAACTGCCCGAAACTTTAACCAAGATTGAACTTGTTCGTTGGCTAAAGTGTAGCAAAGGAGCCAGCCTATCGGGCAAGAAAACCGAACTCGTAAAAAGGTAAACAGTTGACTTCGATTGTTTTAGTTTGTATATTTGACATCGCATAACCCAGTAACTTAAACCATCTCGGTAAATAGTTGGAATTCAAACTTCTCGTTGACACAATAGCGTTATATTAACACAATGAACCCGGAAAAAAAATGTTCGCATATTAAATGATGGGTGGGTGGGGTAATGCAGATAATTAATTATTTTTGAAGCACGTTTGTAAATTGTGTAAATATAACTAAATGTGTTTCTATAAATGTGTTTCATTATGGACTCGAATGATGATTGGTGTAAAGATCTCCTCTTTATATTATTATTCATCTACTAGGGCTGCGTATTGCGAGGACCCAGGTCAGACCTGTCAATACACAATATGTAATGTAATGTGATAAGACCCAATGTGATACATGTTGCAAATATTACTGTGATACCGTAGATCTGTTAATTAATCATCATTATTTTAAATTGACTTAGCTGATGTTTTTGTATAAAGTATTTATATATTTTTCTTATTTTAAATATTTCTATTTTATTATAATAGGCAACAGCATGTTCCATCAACTTCAAGTTTATCAAGTATGTAATTGACATGGTGTTTCTGGTTGAAATTGTGGAACTTTATAGGTTTGTAAAAAGGTCTTAAGTCAAAGAAATATGATGAAAAAACATCTATGCAAAATGTTTTTGTGCGGCAGAATCGATACAGATAATGTGTTTAAAGTCATTATACGGGTACATCACGATACAGCTGATCTGATACAGTGTATTGGATTGAAATGCATCACAATATACCGGTGTATCATTGATTTGTTGCAGCCCTGTATATTACACACATGAAAATCAAATGCTGGGAGTTAACATTGTATTCTGTCTACTTTCAGAGTAAATCATTATATCCAGAATAAATGGGACAAGAAATATCTGATCAACCCGGACAGAACTTCGATAAAACTATACACCGATGAAACTGTCAATTCCCACCAAGGCTTTGTGCAGGCAATATTGGACCACCCTCCACCTGCTGGCTTGTGCCCCTTATTGAGGACAGTGACATCTACCAGTATTTCTTGATTAAGTGTGATGGAACAAAGTCAACTGCACAGAAGCATAGGGACAAGGGTTGGATCTTTTATAAGTCGAACAAAGTAATATGTTCAGAGTTTAAGATTGATGTAGATGACGAAGTCATGATTATTCGAGCAGACATGGTTGCATCATTTGACAGGGGATTTTTAACTGTTAATTCAAAACCCAAAAGGAAATACCCTGTGCACATTTGCTTAGATAAGCACTCTGGGTCTATACTGGGTGCCAGGTGTATGTGCAAAGCCGGTTTTGGTGGATTTTGTAAAAATGTTGCTGCAATCCTCTTTCAAACCAAAACCGACGCAGTTGCAAAAAAATAATTTCGTCCCAAGCATTTTTCAGTACAAAAAAAATCTCATGTTCTAAGCATCAGCATTTCATTTTAATACGCCACACCTGTAAAATTTAACATAACTTTAAACCTAACTATATTTTCAAAACCAATACAAGTACATGTATAAGCATAATTTTAGCTTTCTTTTACAGATATTGGCTTGTAAAACAAACACACATATCAATGAAGACAGACTACTTTGAAACAAATGTCAAAATTAAAGCGAGAGACTGATACTTTTCCTGGAAAATCCAAATTTTGACCAGTAACCCTTAGTTTGAGTTTATTATTTTCAGCATTTTTCTCAACGGGTATCTTTCATCCTTTAATGCTAAAGCATTGCGCTTTAGAGCTGCAGAACAGGTATGTTTCATCATTCATCTCTAATGCCTTGCAATTTAGAGCTTCAGAATGGGAATTTCCATCATTCATCTCTAAGCCCTTGCGCTTTAGAGCTGCAGAACGGGTATCTTACATCCTTCACCTCTAAGCATTCTCTAAGCATTGTTTGTGTATCTGTGAACGTTTCAGACATGTTAGGACACAGTTAACACGGTTATTCAGAAATCCCGTCTGTGTATGTATAGTTACTTCAAGTTATCTTCATATTGCAGGAATTAGCTGAAATTTTACTTGATACCATGTTTTACTAAAAATTAACTATATTTTCAAAACCAATACAGGTATAAGCGTAATTTTAGCTTTATGTTACAGCTATTGGCTTGTAAAACAAACACACATATCAATGAAGACAGACTACTTTGAAAACAGACTACTTTGAAACAAATGTCAAAATTAAAGCGAGAGACTGATACTTTCCCTGTAAAATCAAAACTTTGACGGGTAACCCTTAGTTTGAGTTTATTATTTTCAGCATTTTTTCTCAATACTCATTTCTTAAAGATCATTTGTATGCTATATTCGGATGTAGAGATGCCTTTTCATGTATATTTGAAAGTTTCAGACATAGCTGAGCACAGATGAGCAGGAAAAGGCAAAATCCTTATCACTACTGTAGATTTTCAAATTATTAAAGGTACTCGGCCTGAATTTCGACCAGTACAATAGGTCACTAAAACTTGAATAATTTGAAAACCAATAAACATGGAATCAAAATTTTAGCACTTTTGAGCATGTAATTGATTTGTATACATTTTCAATTATTATTGAGGTGATCATTCGAAAAAAATGCACCTTAAGAAAGAGCTGCATAATGGGTATCTTTTATTCGTTATTCTTAAGGCATTGCGCTTTAGAGCTGCAGAATGGCATTTTCATCCGTCATCTCTAAGGTATTGCGCTTTAGAGCTGCAAAACGGGTATCTTCCATCCTTTAATGCTAAGGCATTGCGCTTTAGAGCTGTAGAACAGGTATGATTCATCATTCATCTCTAATGCCTTGCAATTAAGAGCTTCAGAATGGGAATTTCCATCATTCATCTCTAAGCCCTTGCGCTTTAGAGCTGCAGAACGGGTATCTTACATCCTTCACCTCCAAGCATTTTCTAAGCATTGTTTGTGTATCTGTGAACGTTTCAGACATGTTAGGACACAGTTAACACGGTTATTCAAAAATCCCGTCTGTGTAGAATAGTTACTTCAAGTTATCTTCATATTGCAGGAATTAGCTGAAATTTTACTTGATACCATGTTAAACTAAAAATTAACTATATTTTCAAAAATAATACAGGTATAAGCATAATTTTAGCTTTATTTTACAGCTATTGGCTTGTAAAACAAACACACATATCAATGAAGACAGACTACTTTGAAACAAATGTCAAAATTAAAGCGAGAGACTGATACTTTCCCTGTAAAATCAAAACTTTGACGGGTAACCCTTAGTTTGAGTTTATTATTTTCAGCATTTTTCTCAATAATCATTTCCTAAAGATCATTTGTATGCTATATTCGGATGTAGAGATGCCTTTTATGTATATTTGAAAGTTTCAGACATAGCTGAGCACAGATGAGCAGGAAAATGCAAAATCCTTATCACTACTGTAGATTTTCAAAATATTAAAGGTACTCGGCCTGAATTTCGACCAGTATCCTAGGTCACTAAAACTTAAATAATTTGAAAACTAAATAAACATGGAATCAAAATGTTAGCACTTTTCAGCACGTAATTGATTTGTATACATTTTCAATTATTATTGAGGTGATCATTAGAAAAAATACTCACCTTAAGGACTCACACCACTATTATCTCCCTTGAATACTCGTGCCCTATAGATGAAGGTGGTAGATAAAAAAAAAAACAAGTTCGCCTTTCTACATTTTACAGGATACATTGATTTATCTTTTCCAGGTTCTAAATCTACAGCATTTTAGGAAGACAACAAAATGCATGTTGATATAAGATTTCTAGCTAATTCTGCCTCATTTTACACATCATGGGTCTAATCACCACGGGGTTATATTTTTGTCTAAGGTGTCACGCAAACATGATATTAAAAAATGTTCAATCTGGTAAATATTTGTTAAATGTGTTTGAAATTGCAAATATTGCATCAATGAAGAATTTAAACCCCCAACATTCGCTAGTATACTAGCGATTATTTGGAGGTGTGCCTATGTAATTTAATCCTGGAGATTACAAGCTGTCAGTGGGAAGAGGAGTGTAAAAATAGAACACAAGCAGACGACTAAAATTGTAAAATCAAAACAAACCAAAATGATCACTTACGCATTGTTTTTATATCCAATTCTTTTCATTTCTTTTGCAGAGAAAATTTTGTTTTGTTTTTAATTTTTGCACAAGATTATATTAAGTGATTTATATATAGTCTGTATTTAATTATTTATTGACAGATATGTCTAATCCAATTAATCCATAGCTGTTCTTTATAGTCAGTTGTTTTTCTCTGCTTGACATCCAGTGTAGGTTTGATTGGGATTTCGTTTATAACTTCTTTTGTTTTGAGATGTTGCTGGCTTAATAACATTTTCATTCCAATCCAGTACTGCCAGATTAATCCGCATCAAATAGCTCTCTTTACCAAACACAATTCTTTTATCAACAAACTGTAATAAAGCGTTATTAATAGACTCAACGTAGTGAGTGTCTAAACAATATTTATATTTTTCTGCGTATTTATATACAGGAATAGATTTTAGGTAATTAGTAAGAATCTCAATAGATTTTTCACTTTTTAGGATAAACTTTGAACACTCATAATTTTGGTCCGTTTTGCAGCGAGCAGTGTTATAACAGTCTTCATGGTTGCCTTGGTAATGTTCAATAAAATTTAAAATGTTTTTCTGCAAAAGTATCCAGTTATTATTGCAATTCTTCATCGAAAAGAATACATGGGTTTTCAAATCAGCTGCTTTGTCTGAAAGTTCCTCGTGCCATGGAATGCCATTTAATTGTTTTGTGCCAGTTGTTATTTTTTTCGCAGACTTAGCTATGCTCTTGGTCGTGTGCCAAGTGTCATTGGCATTTTCTGTTGGATTTCTCTCAGTTCTGACAAATTTCGAAATCACGTTATTGTTATCATGTGTGTGGACATTAACTGGACACGACTTTTCATCCAAGTATGCATATATTCTTTTCACTCCTATAAGTTCGTGTCTTTGGGAGCAGATATCATCCTCTTTGGATACTGGGCTGACTTTTAGAACTTTGTGTGAAGCATTTCCAATGCAAACAACATCACTAAAGTTTGCATTTTTCCGCCAACAGTGCCGTGCATCAGTCAAAATATGTATTCCCGTCAGGTTTTCCTCACTCATGGCAGCTGACATTGCTATCTTGTCCAATAAAGCCTGGTCATATGATTTCGATGCTGCATTGTCAACCACCTCCGAGTATGATAAAGTAAGATCTTTCATATATGCGTCTCCAGTACAACCAATTCCAGAAGACTCGCAAAACTTGTTAAATTGACTGGGTAGCATTCCACTTGTGAAGAAACCATGGCATACTTTTAAATTTGCCAATAATTTGCCATTTTCTAAGTGCGGAGAAGATGTCCAAGAACGTGCATGATCCTTACTGCCACACTTCATATCCACCAAAACAACCTGTTGTAATTTCCGGCAGTCAGTGACTTGGAGTTTTTCGGGGCAGCATCTTGCATGGGTCTGAACCTGCGACACCAGTTTATGCACAGAAGATACGCATCCAACAAAAAGATCCTCTTCTGTAACATTTTCTGTTGGACAATACTGATATGTGCTTTGATGCTGGTCTTCAAATACGTTATCTTGCATATAATTGTCCTCTGACTGCATATTCGCAGTTATGAAAAAGTCACAAACTTGATTTAAAAGTGAAAAGGTTGAAGTTTTTTTAAATTGTCCTTCTCCAAGATACAACTTAATTTTGTCAATCTTATTGAAAAGTTCATTTTTTTCGTCTTCAATCTTGTAATAATAGACAAGTGTACTTCTTAGCTGATTTTTTTCAGTTTTACTTTTTGAATTTCTCTCTCGCCGAGCTTCTTTCGAATCAGAAGAAAACTGCTTTCTATCTTTTTTCAGTTCATCACGTTTTCTTTAAATTCCTCTATTTTAAATTGTATTTTCCATATTTTATTCCAAGTTGAGAAACCAAGCTAATTTTTCAGACACACACACCCATACAATGATACATAAACACATTCACTGATATCAAGTACAACAAGTGACTTCATGTTGCTTTGGAAATAGAAGTGACCTTCTGTTGTTATGGAATGTTTATGTCAGCACGCAATTAAGATAGTGTCAACAAATTATTACCAAGATAATGGAAACTGACTGCTAACATTTAGTAGCCTAAAACGAGGGAAATTTTGTGATTGTGATTTAAAATTGCAGTGTAAAAAGGAGGGAAATAGTGTGCTCAGATGTATAATGTGTTTGGAACTTTCATTCACATGTTGTTTGGAAATATAATGTGTATTTTCATAAGCAAAAAAATTATATTTAGTTTATGAACACAAACAATTTATTAACACACAAAGTAATTGGTCGAAATTCAGGCCGAGTACCTTTAATATTTTGAAAATCTACAGTAGTGATAAGGATTTTGCAATTTCCTGGTCATCTGTGCTCAGCTATGTCTGAAACTTTAAAATATACATGAAAGGCATCTCTACATCCGAATATAGCATACAAATGATCTTTAAGAAATGATTATTGAGGAAAATGCTGAAAATAATAAACTCAAACTAAGGGTTACCCGTCAAAATTTTGATTTTCCAGGAAAAGTATCAGTCTCTCGCTTTAATTTTGACATTTGTTTCAAAGTAGTCTTTCTTCATTGATATGTGTGTTTGTTTTACAAGCCAATAGCTGTAAAATAAAGCTAAAATTATGCTTATACCTGTATTGGTTTTGAAAATATAGTTATTTTTTAGTTAAACATGGTATCAAGTAAAATTTCAGCTAATTCCTGCAATATGAAGATAACTTGAAGTAACTATACATATACAGACGGGATTTCTGAATAACCGTGTTAACTGTGTCCTAACATGTCTGAAACGTTCACAGATACACAAACAATGCTTAGAGAATGCTTAGAGGTGAAGGATTTAAGATACCCGTTCTGCAGCTCTAAAGCGCAAGGGCTTAGAGATGAATGATGGAAATTTCCATTCTGAAGCTCTAAATTGCAAGGCATTAGAGATGAATGATGAAACATACCTGTTCTGCTGCTTTAAAGCGTAATGCCTTAGCATTAAAGGATGAAAGATACCCGTTCTGCAGCTCTAAAGCGCAATACCTTAGAGATGACGGATGAAAATGCCATTATGCAGCTCTAAAGCGCAATGCCTTAAGAATAACGAATAAAAGATACCCATTATGCAGCTCTTTTTTAAGGTGATTTTTTTTCTAATGATCACCTCAATACTAATTGAAAATGTATACAAATCAATTACATACTGAAAAATGTTAACATTTTGATTCCATGTTTATTGGTTTTCAAATCATTCAAGTTTTAGTGACCTAGGGTACTGGTCGAAATTCAGGCCGAGTACCTTTAATAATTTCAAAATCTACAGTAGTGATACGGATTTTGCATTTTCCTGGTCATCTGTGCTCAGCTATGTCTGAAACTTTCAAATATACAAATATTCTACATACAAATGATCTTTAAGAAATAATTATTGAGAAAAATGCTGAAAATAATGAACTCAAACTAAGGGTTACCCATCAAAATTTTGATTTTGCAGGAAAAGTATCAGTCTCTCGCTTAAATTTTGACATTTGTTTCAAAGTAGTCTGTCTTCATTGATATGTGTGTTTGTTTTACAAGCCAATAGCTGTAAAATAAAGCTAGAATTATGCTTATACCTGTATTGGTTTTGAAAATATAGTTAATTTTTCGGTAAACATGGTATCAAGTAAAATTTCAGCTAAGTCCTACAATATGAAGAAAACTTGAAGCAACTATACATACACAGACGGGATTTCTGAATAACCGTGTTAACTGTGTCCTAACATGTCTGAAACGTTCACAGAGACACAAACAATACTTAGAGAATGCTTAGAGGTGAAGGATGTAAGATACCCGTTCTGACGCTCTAAAGCGCAAGGGCTTAGAGATGAATGATGGAAATTCCCATTCTGAAGCTCTAAATTGCAAGGCATTAGAGATGAATGACGAAACATACCTGCTCTGCAGCTCTAAAGCGCAATGCTTTAGCATTAAAGGATGAAAGAAACCCGTTCTGCAGCTCTAAAGCGCAATACCTTAGAGATGACGGATGAAACTGCCATTCTGCAGCTCTAAAGCGCAATGCCTTAAGAATAACGAATAAAAGATACCCATTATGCAGCTCTTTCTTAAGGTGTATTTTTTTTCTAATGATCACCTCAATACTAATTAAAAATGTATACAAATCAATTACATGCTGAAAAGTGCTAACATTTTGATTCCATGTTTATTGGTTTTCAAATTATTCAAGTTTTAGTGACCTAGGGTACTGGTCGAAATTCAGGCCGAGTACCTTTAATATTTTGAAAATCTACAGTAGTGATAAGGATTTTGCATTTTCCTGCTCATCTGTGCTCAGCTATGTCTGAAACTTTCAAATATATATGAAAAGGCATCTCTACATCCGAATATAGCATACAAATGATCTTTAAGAAATGATTATTGAGAAAAATGCGGAAAATAATAAACTCAAACTAAGGGTTACCCGTCAAAATTTTGATTTTCCAGGAAAAGTATCAGTCTCTCGCTTTAATTTTGACATTTGTTTCAAAGTAGTCTGTCTTCATTGATATGTGTGTTTGTTTTACAAGCCAATATCTGTAAAATAAAGCTAAAATTATGCTTATACCTGTATTGGTTTTGAAAATATAGTTAATTTTTAATTAAACATGGTATCAAGTAAAATTTCAGCTAATTCCTGCAATATGAAGATAACTTGAAGTAACTATACATACACAGACGGGATTTCTGAATAACCGTGTTAACTGTGTCCTAACATGTCTGAAACGTTCACAGATACACAAACAATGCTTAGAGAATGCTTAGAGGTGAAGGATGTAAGATACCCGTTCTGCAGCTCTAAAGCGCAAGGGCTTAGAGATGAATGATGGAAATTCCCATTCTGAAGCTCTAAATTGCAAGGCATTAGAGATGAATGATGAAACATAACTGTTCTGCAGCTCTAAAGCGCAATGCCTTAGCATTAAAGGATGAAAGATACCCGTTCTGCAGCTCTAAAGCGCAATACCTTAGAGATGACGGATGAAAATGCCATTATGCAGCTCTAAAGCGCAATGCCTTAAGAATAACGAATAAAAGATACCCATTATGCAGCTCTTTCTTAAGGAGTATTTTTTTTCTAATGATCACCTCAATACTAACTGAAAATGTATACAAATCAATTACATGCTGAAAAGTGCTAACATTTTGATTCCATGTTTATTGGTTTTCAAATTATTCAAGTTTTAGTGACCTAGGGTACTGGTCGAAATTCAGGCCGAGTCGAAATTCAGTCCCAATCTGGTGGAACGCAAAAGTTCCCTCAGGGAAACTATTGAGTAAGTTACTGTGAAGCATAGGAGAGGTGAAAGACACAGGGCTGGTATGTATTGAGTGTTTTCCTTTATTTCTGAAACATTTAACTTGCTTCTAGCGAAAACCGCATGAAAATTGAAGGTAAGCTGGAAATGCTGCACTACTTTTTGTGAAGCACAGTTTCAAGTGTACTTTGGTCATTTTGACCTCAGAATCCAAAAAGAAGGCGTTTACTTCCAGTTTGGAATATATTTTGGGAAAAAAAGCAGGTCAGCGAATCCTCTAAGGCCCATTTTTGTGTTGCACTGGGCATGACTGATACTACATTGTGTGTGTTACATGGCCAGCATATCTAGGATTGGATATTTTCGGTTAGGTATTTATTAACAACCCTATGTAAAAATAATGGTGGTCTAGGTCCTGAATTGCAGGTTCCAACCGGACCAAGGTAAGTGACTGTATTAGCCTATACGTTAAATATCAAGACTGAATAATACTTATATGATGCTTGTGACATGTGTAGGTAGTGTTTGTGTACTTTTGCTGTTTGCTGTCTTCAAAATGTCATCATTTTACCTGCTTTATTTCCCTCAAAAGGAGTCTAAATGCTACAAGGTATGTATTTCATGTCTGTGTTACATATGTGTCCATGTACGTATTGCTACACCGGGGATTCTTAAAATTAAAATGGAGCAAAACACAAAAAATATATGGAGGAGAACTGCAGAAAAACAGCGTGCTGGGTGAAAATGGTGAACGTCACCTCTGGACAAGCACGCGGACAAGGAAATGGACAAGACATTGGCTCGGCCCAGACATTAAGAGGAATAAAGCTGCATTCTCTGCGAACAGACTTGCCATGCATTTGAAGTTGCGGCGAAAAGTATCTGGGGCATAGAGGACAGTCGGTCAGTCATTTGTGTCATAATAAATTGTGCATTAATGCTGATCATCTATCACTGGCGCCCCAAATATATTAACCAGCACTCCAACTCTGTCGGCCGAGGGACATGCGATGGACATGGAAAATACTCTGGCTGCCTTCTTCATCTAAGGATTTATAATTATGCTGAGCGGTAATTGTCTTGTAATGTATTTTCTCATTGCGAGTTGCGAGTCTTCTTTTTCTTCTTCATCATGTTCTTCTTTTTCTTCTTCTTCTTTTTTTTTTTTCCCTTATTTTTGTTATTAATTTTTTATAACGAGAGTTTGTTTACTTAAATTTATATGTAATTATTATGTGTTTTTTATGTCTTATATTTGTTAAATCAAGCTTTATACTGTGAAGAAGAAGAAGAAGAAGAAGAAGAAGAAGAAGAAGAAGAAGAAGAAGAAGAAGAAGAACATGATGAAGGAGAAGAGTTCTTCATTTTCTCCTCTTCTTCTTCTTCTTCTTTTTCTTCTTCTTCTTCTTCTTCTTCTTCTTCTTCTTCTTCTTCTTCATCTTCTTCTTCTCCTTCTTCTTCTTCTTCTTCTTCTTCTTCTTCTTCTTCTTCAATTTGTATAACAAGTGTTTGTTTATATAAATTTATATGTAATTATTATGTGTTTTTTTATGTTTTATATTTGTTAAATGAAGCTGAACATGCTTTATACTTCGAGAAGAAGAAGAAGAAGAAGAAGAAGAAGAAGAAGAAGAAGAAGAAGAAGAAGAAGAAGAAGAAGAAGAAGGAGGAGGAGGAGGAGGAGGAGGAAGAAGAGTTCTTCATTTTCTCTTCTTTTTCTTCTTCTTATTTCTTCTTTCTTCTTCTTCTTCTTCTTCTTCTTCTTCTTCTTCTTCTTCTTCTTTTTCTTCTTCTTTTTCTTCTTCTTCTTCTTCTTCTTCTTCTTCTTCTTCTTTTTTTTTTCTTCTCAAAGTATAAAGCTTGTTCAAAGTATAAAGTTTGATTTAACTTCTTCTTCTTCTTCTTCTTCTTCTTCTTCTTCTTCTTCTTCTTCTTCTTCAAGTTTATTCTTCATTCTTCAAGTTTATTCTTCAAGTTTAAGTGTATTATGTGTGATTTTTTTTAAAGATATGTTATTAGTTTACTCATATATTTTTCAGAGATGGGGAGAAAACTAAACAAGACAACAGACTGCCGTAGCTGGAGACAATGAAAACAAGGACAAACACAAAAAGTAAGTTTAACATTTAACGTTGATGTTTCTTCACATTCTGCTGATGAACTACTACTGCTGGCTGAAGTTCGCATTCAGTCACATATTAATTCCAGTTTTTCATGCTTTAGTGTACGCATGGTCACGTCGACTGCTCACATAGTCAGCTTGTCGTCTGTTTTTCTGCTGCCTGTACAATCTGTGTTTCCATTCTCTTGTACCACGGCGCTTTATTTTACGAGCTTTCGTCTTGAAGCTTTTATTATATTCTCTATGCACTCGCATATCTTTTCCAAGTTTGTTCAGTGCTCGTGCTGGTCCTGGCGACAAATGTACTCCCATGCACCCTAGCTTCATAATGAGAGCATCAGCTTGTCCATTGTTGTGTCTGAGGACAGCAGAAGAACATCAGCCTTTAAAATTTCTCGAGTAGTTTACGTTTTTGGGTGCACTCTTCGATAAGCTGTAATTGAACGATTTGCATGTCTGCGTGTTATAGCCAAACTGTGTGCTTTCAAGTGCTTCTTCACCCAGTCTCAGTCGTAGCACTTCCTCTAATAACACTTTGTCGTTTTCAGTCATACGTAATACCAATACATTATGGGGTCCAAGGAATGCCGATCTCTCCCACCAAGAACTTCTTTGTCCACCACCACACACCAGAGAGTGACGTCGACATTTGCTGCAATCTCCATCATAACACATAATGGTTGCCTTCACTGCTTCATTTACAAGACTCACAAGTTTAGGTAAGTCTCCACAACTCTCCTCCATAGCTTTTTTATGGATTAAACTAGAACGTGACTTCACGTCAATTGAAAACACTTTTTGTATTTTTGTATGCTCTTCTCTTGTACGACATCCTGGAAACATTCCATCACTGTATTTCGCATTCATGCAGCATCTTGCTTGTGACTTTGCAAGGTGAGTTGGGTCCTTTTGATTTTTCAGCTGAAAATCAGGAAAAAGCTCTTTATACGCGTCTTCGAAGCCATGTTTTGCGTTTGCGTCTGAATCTGTGGTAAGTATTGTCACCATGACAGATTTCCTAGCGAAACGGTTTGCAATCTCCTTTGCCATCTCATATTCCGAGTGAGGAGCAACATCTGGAAGTGTGGCGGTACAGTCGGTATGTCCTCCAGGGCATACATCATCAAACCCACATGCTCTAAGATGTGCACCAGCAGAGCAGAGCTTGTTTTCCACTGCAATGTCTAAAATAAAATGGTTTTCAGTCATCGATTCTGCAAATACACCTATAGCTTGAGAAGAGTTCTGTCCAGGTTTAGTTGTGCTCACTATGGTAATTGAATTATAGCGTCCATCAAAAGATCCATGAACAGCACCGCTTAGACCCAAATCACTCAAGATGTCTTGTAGCACTTCAAGCTTGTTTGCCATATCAGTTCGGTTCAGTTCTGTTGTTATTTTAGAGACTTTATTCGCCATCTTCTGCATGCCAGACTTCGCAGGTGGTGGAATGTTCATTGATGCCAAAAGTAGGCGTGCTCTAGTGTTGGCGATGGGTGTATCTAATAGGCCAACCTGTAATCCAATGTTTGTTGCAGCAGCATTCGGGCCAGGTAATTGGGTTTCCACCTCGTCGTAAAGTTTATTATCTTTCGAGTGGAATGTACAATTCACACATTTCCATGTATATTTCCAGCCTGTTCCCCATTTTGTATTTTTAGCAATGACAAGTTGCATCCCATTTGGGAGTGGGCTTTTGTACAGTCATTAATTGCATCCATCATCTTTTGATTATTTACGATCCTGTTACCAGAAATAGGGTCGATGACTGAAACATGCTCAATGTGCGTCTCTTCCACAGCTCTCGGTCGTAAAATCATGATGTCTTGTTGACAGTCTGAAGCAGATGCACTCAGCAGAGCAACATTAGAAGGTGGTCGTGATATCTTTCTGGCTGCAGTTCTTGATGTTCCTGCTAAGGAATCACAAATTACTCCTTTATTGTAAGGTATGCATTGCTTCTTAAACATAGTAGCTCGTCGCTTCTGATCGCCTCTCATGATGGAACCATGTGTAAGTAGTGCTTATATAGCAGAAAGGTTTTATAACACTATATAAGTCCAGCTCCCCAGACTGGGATGAGTCATCAAAAATCTGAACTTCAAAGAAATGGTATGGTGTAATCACACTAGACTAGATTCCACTGTCTAAAATGCAGGTGGTCATTGTGTCATAACAGTAAAATATTTTTAAAAATGTAGTCCTTGCAGGTTTTCTTTTAAAAAAAAAAATGCATTGACATGCTCATTGAATTTCAGTCCATATTAAATGTGGGTTTTCATGCTAAAGCTGTCTTTCTATTGATATACAGTGCTATTAATGCTTGAAATATGCCTTAAATTGAGTGGCGCTAATAACATGTTGTTTTTTAAATGCTAATAATACATCTTTTCAAGTGGATAGGTAGTGTTATTTATTATTTTCTAAATATTTCTTATATAAGCAACAATACTGTGAAGTTTCATCAAGTTTGAATTGTTTGTAAAGGATTTGCAACAGTTTGAAAATAAACATCATGCCTCGGATTTGTAAGTTTTCAGCCCAAACTGGAATATATGGTATATAGTTGAATGGTTGTTGAAGAATAAATGTAACATATATTGAGGATATTGTGACATAAGTTTATTCTATATACCTGTTAAAGTAACACAAGTCACTTTTTGACAGACTCAGCAATTTATTATTTTTTTAGTAAACATTACATTCAAGAAAAATGTCGTAAAAATGTTTGAAATGGCTAGTTACCATGCATACTGAGCCACTAAACTTATTTTTTCATTGTTACAGATTGTTTCTACCTATTTTTAGAATTGCTGTGTTATGGTTATTCATTTTATATAAAGTTTAATGAAGTCTGGTCATACAGGTGTGTATAATTTTCATTTCAGTTTTACCACTCGGTGTGAAGTTGTGGAGATTTTATGCCTCAAGTCGAGAAATAGATGACTGTACTTAGAAGCGAACATGTTCCGCACACTTTGAACAGCAGCAAAAACATTTTGAATATATGCTAGTGACATGTAAGTATATATGAATATGTACTTTTTTCTTTTTTTTTAATGTAATCTGTGTAGCATATAGGAGCTAGACCGAGTACCATGGGCCCAATCTGGTGGAACGCAAAAGTTCTCTCAGGGAAACAATTGAGTAAGTTACTGTGAAGCATAGGAGAGGTGAAAGACACAGGGCTGGTATGTATTGAGTGTTTAAACATTTAACTTGCTTCTAGCGAAAACCGCATGAAAATTGAAGGTAAGCTGGACATGCTGCACTACTTTTTGTGAAGCACAGTTTCAAGTGTACTTTGGTCATTTTGACCTCAGAATCCGAAAAGAAGGCGTTTACTTCCAGTTTGGAATATATTTTGGAAAAAAAAGCAGGTCAGCGAATCATCTAAGGCCCATTTTTGTGTTGCACTGGGCATGACTGATACTACATTGTGTGTGTTACATGGCTAGCATATCTAGGATTGGATATTTTCGGTTAGGTATTTATTAACAACCCTATGTAAAAATAATGGTGGTCTAGGTCCATCTACAGTAGTGATAAGGATTTTGCATTTTCCTGCTCATCTGTGCTCAGCTATGTCTGAAACATTCAAATATATATGAAAAGGCATCTCTACATCCGAATATAGCATACAAATGATCTTTAAGAAATGATTATTGTGAAAAATGATGAAAATAATAAACTCAAACTAAGGGTTACCCGTCAAAATTTTGATTTTCCAGGAAAAGTATCAGTCTCTCGCTTTAATTTTGACATTTGTTTCAAAGTAGTCTGTCTTCATTGAAATGTGTGTTTGTTTTACAAGCCAATATCTGTAAAATAAAGCTAAAATTATGCTTATACCTGTATTGGTTTTGAAAATATAGTTAATTTTTAGTTAAACATGGTATCAAGTAAGATTTCAGCTAATTCCTGCAATATGAAGATAACTTGAAGTAACTATACATACACAGACGGTATTTCTGAATAACCGTGTCAACTGTGTCCTAACATGTCTGAAACGTTTACAGATACACAAACAATGCTTAGAGAATGCTTAGAGGTGAAGGATGTAAGATACCCGTTCTGCAGCTCTAAAGCGCAAGGGCTTAGAGATGAATGATGGAAATTCCCATTCTGAAGCTCTAAATTGTAAGGCATTAGAGATGAATGATGAAACATACCTGTTATGCAGCTCTAAAGCGCAATGCCTTAGCATTAAAGGATGAAAGATACCCGTTCTGCAGCTCTAAAGCGCAATACCTTAGAGATGACGGATGAAAATGCCATTATGCAGCTCTAAAGCGCAATGCCTTAAGAATAACGAATAAAAGATACACATTATGCAGCTCTTTCTTAAGGTAATTTTTTTTTCTAATGATCACCTCAGTAATAATTGAAAATGTATACAAATCAATTACATGCTGAAAAATGCTAAAAGTTTGATTCCATGTTTATTGGTTTTCAAATTATTCAAGTTTTAGTGACCTAGGGTACTGGTCGAAATTCAAGCCGAGTACCTTTAATATTTTAAAAATCTACAGTAGTGATAAGGATTTTCCTGCTCATCTGTGCTCAGCTATGTCTGAAACTTTCAAATATACATGAAAAGGCATCTCTACATCAAATATAGCATACAAATGATCTTTAAGAAATGATTATTGAGAAAAATGCTGAAAATAATAAACTCAAACTAAGGGTTACCTGTCAAAATTTTGATTTTCCAGGAAAAGTATCAGTCTCTCGCTTAAATTTTGACATTTGTTTCAAAGTAGTCTGTCTTCATTGATGTGTGTGTTTGTTTTACAAGCCAATAGCTGTAAAATAAAGCTAAAATTATGCTTATACCTGTATTGGTTTTAAAATAATTGTTAATTTTTAGTTAAATATGGTATCAAGTAAAATTTCAGCTAATTCCTGCAATATGAAGATAACTTGAAGTAACTATACATACACAGACGGGATTTCTGAATAACCGTGTTAACTGTGTCCTAACATGTCTGAAACGTTCACAGATACACAAACAATGCTTAGAGAATGCTTAGAGGTGAAGGATGTAAGATACCCGTTCTGCAGCTCTAAAGCGCAAGGGCTTAGAGATGAATGATGGAAATTCCCATTCTGAAGCTCTAAATTGCAAGGCATTAGAGATGAATGATGAAACATTCCTGTTCTGCTGCTCTAAAGCGTAATGCCTTAGCATTAAATGATGAAAGATACCCGTTCTGCAGCTCTAAAGCGCAATACCTTAGAGATGACGGATGAAAATGCCATTATGCAGCTCTAAAGCGCAATGCCTTAAGAATAACGAATAAAAGATACCCATTATGCAGCTCTTTCTTAAGGAGTATTTTTTTTCTAATGATCACCTCAATACTAACTGAAAATGTATACAAATCAATTACATGCTGAAAAGTGCTAACATTTTGATTCCATGTTTATTGGTTTTCAAATTATTCAAGTTTTAGTGACCTAGGGTACTGGTCGAAATTCAGGCCGAGTCGAAATTCAGTCCCAATCTGGTGGAACGCAAAAGTTCCCTCAGGGAAACTATTGAGTAAGTTACTGTGAAGCATAGGAGAGGTGAAAGACACAGGGCTGGTATGTATTGAGTGTTTTCCTTTATTTCTGAAACATTTAACTTGCTTCTAGCGAAAACCGCATGAAAATTGAAGGTAAGCTGGAAATGCTGCACTACTTTTTGTGAAGCACAGTTTCAAGTGTACTTTGGTCATTTTGACCTCAGAATCCAAAAAGAAGGCGTTTACTTCCAGTTTGGAATATATTTTGGAAAAAAAGCAGGTCAGCGAATCCTCTAAGGCCCATTTTTGTGTTGCACTGGGCATGACTGATACTACATTGTGTGTGTTACATGGCCAGCATATCTAGGATTGGATATTTTCGGTTAGGTATTTATTAACAACCCTATGTAAAAATAATGGTGGTCTAGGTCCTGAATTGCAGGTTCCAACCGGACCAAGGTAAGTGACTGTATTAGCCTATACGTTAAATATCAAGACTGAATAATACTTATATGATGCTTGTGACATGTGTAGGTAGTGTTTGTGTACTTTTGCTGTTTGCTGTCTTCAAAATGTCATCATTTTACCTGCTTTATTTCCCTCAAAAGGAGTCTAAATGCTACAAGGTATGTATTTCATGTCTGTGTTACATATGTGTCCATGTACGTATTGCTACACCGGGGATTCTTAAAATTAAAATGGAGCAAAACACACAAAAAATATATGGAGGAGAACTGCAGAAAAAACAGCGTGCTGGGTGAAAATGGTGAACGTCACCTCTGGACAAGCACGCGGACAAGGAAATGGACAAGACATTGGCTCGGCCCAGACATTAAGAGGAATAAAGCTGCATTCTCTGCGAACAGACTTGCCATGCATTTGAAGTTGCGGCGAAAAGTATCTGGGGCATAGAGGACAGTCGGTCAGTCATTTGTGTCATAATAAATTGTGCATTAATGCTGATCATCTATCACTGGCGCCCCAAATATATTAACCAGCACTCCAACTCTGTCGGCCGAGGGACATGCGATGGACATGGAAAATACTCTGGCTGCCTTCTTCATCTAAGGATTTATAATTATGCTGAGCGGTAATTGTCTTGTAATGTATTTTCTCATTGCGAGTTGCGAGTCTTCTTTTTCTTCTTCATCATGTCTTCTTTTTCTTCTTCTTCTTTTTTTTTTTTTCCCTTATTTTTGTTATTAATTTTTTATAACGAGAGTTTGTTTTAAATTTATATGTAATTATTATGTGTTTTTTATGTCTTATATTTGTTAAATCAAGCTTTATACTGTGAAGAAGAAGAAGAAGAAGAAGAAGAAGAAGAAGAAGAAGAAGAAGAAGAAGAAGAAGAAGAAGAAGAACATGATGAAGGAGAAGAGTTCTTCATTTTCTCCTTTTCTTCTTCTTCTTCTTCTTCTTCTTCTTCATCTTCTTCTTCTCCTTCTTCTTCTTCTTCTTCTTCTTCTTCTTCTTCTTCTTCTTCTTCAATTTGTATAACAAGTGTTTGTTTATATAAATTTATATGTAATTATTATGTGTTTTTTTATGTTTTATATTTGTTAAATGAAGCTGAACATGCTTTATACTTCGAGAAGAAGAAGAAGAAGAAGAAGAAGAAGAAGAAGAAGAAGAAGAAGAAGAAGGAGGAGGAGGAGGAGGAGGAGGAAGAAGAGTTCTTCATTTTCTCTTCTATTTCTTCTTCTTATTTCTTCTTTCTTCTTCTTCTTCTTCTTCTTCTTCTTCTTTTTCTTCTTCTTCTTCTTCTTCTTCTTCTTCTTCTTCTTCTTCTTCTTTTTTTTTTCTTCTCAAAGTATAAAGCTTGTTCAAAGTATAAAGTTTGATTTAACTTCTTCTTCTTCTTCTTCTTCTTCTTCTTCTTCTTCTTCTTCTTCTTCAAGTTTATTCTTCATTCTTCAAGTTTATTCTTCAAGTTTAAGTGTATTATGTGTGATTTTTTTTTAAAGATATGTTATTAGTTTACTCATATATTTTTCAGAGATGGGGAGAAAACTAAACAAGACAACAGACTGCCGTAGCTGGAGACAATGAAAACAAGGACAAACACAAAAAGTAAGTTTAACATTTAACGTTGATGTTTCTTCACATTCTGCTGATGAACTACTACTGCTGGCTGAAGTTCGCATTCAGTCACATATTAATTCCAGTTTTTCATGCTTTAGTGTACGCATGGTCACGTCGACTGCTCACATAGTCAGCTTGTCGTCTGTTTTTCTGCTGCCTGTACAATCTGTGTTTCCATTCTCTTGTACCACGGCGCTTTATTTTACGAGCTTTCGTCTTGAAGCTTTTATTATATTCTCTATGCACTCGCATATCTTTTCCAAGTTTGTTCAGTGCTCGTGCTGGTCCTGGCGACAAATGTACTCCCATGCACCCTAGCTTCATAATGAGAGCATCAGCTTGTCCATTGTTGTGTCTGAGGACAGCAGAAGAACATCAGCCTTTAAAATTTCTCGAATAGTTTACGTTTTTGGGTGCACTCTTCGATAAGCTGTAATTGAACGATTCGCATGTCTGCGTGTTATAGCCAAACTGTGTGCTTTCAAGTGCTTCTTCACCCAGTCTCAGTCGTAGCACTTCCTCTAATAACACTTTGTCGTTTTCAGTCATACGTAATACCAATACATTATGGGGTCCAAGGAATGCCGATCTCTCCCACCAAGAACTTCTTTGTCCACCACCACACACCAGAGAGTGACGTCGACATTTGCTGCAATCTCCATCATAACACATAATGGTTGCCTTCACTGCTTCATTTACAAGACTCACAAGTTTAGGTAAGTCTCCACAACTCTCCTCCATAGCTTTTTTATGGATTAAACTAGAACGTGACTTCACGTCAATTGAAAACACTTTTTGTATTTTTGTATGCTCTTCTCTTGTACGACATCCTGGAAACATTCCATCACTGTATTTCGCATTCATGCAGCATCTTGCTTGTGACTTTGCAAGGTGAGTTGGGTCCTTTTGATTTTTCAGCTGAAAATCAGGAAAAAGCTCTTTATACGCGTCTTCGAAGCCATGTTTTGCGTTTGCGTCTGAATCTGTGGTAAGTATTGTCACCATGACAGATTTCCTAGCGAAACGGTTTGCAATCTCCTTTGCCATCTCATATTCCGAGTGAGGAGCAACATCTGGAAGTGTGGCGGTACAGTCGGTATGTCCTCCAGGGCATACATCATCAAACCCACATGCTCTAAGATGTGCACCAGCAGAGCAGAGCTTGTTTTCCACTGCAATGTCTAAAATAAAATGGTTTTCAGTCATCGATTCTGCAAATACACCTATAGCTTGAGAAGAGTTCTGTCCAGGTTTAGTTGTGCTCACTATGGTAATTGAATTATAGCGTCCATCAAAAGATCCATGAACAGCACCGCTTAGACCCAAATCACTCAAGATGTCTTGTAGCACTTCAAGCTTGTTTGCCATATCAGTTCGGTTCAGTTCTGTTGTTATTTTAGAGACTTTATTCGCCATCTTCTGCATGCCAGACTTCGCAGGTGGTGGAATGTTCATTGATGCCAAAAGTAGGCGTGCTCTAGTGTTGGCGATGGGTGTATCTAATAGGCCAACCTGTAATCCAATGTTTGTTGCAGCAGCATTCGGGCCAGGTAATTGGGTTTCCACCTCGTCGTAAAGTTTATTATCTTTCGAGTGGAATGTACAATTCACACATTTCCATGTATATTTCCAGCCTGTTCCCCATTTTGTATTTTTAGCAATGACAAGTTGCATCCCATTTGGGAGTGGGCTTTTGTACAGTCATTAATTGCATCCATCATCTTTTGATTATTTACGATCCTGTTACCAGAAATAGGGTCGATGACTGAAACATGCTCAATGTGCGTCTCTTCCACAGCTCTCGGTCGTAAAATTATGATGTCTTGTTGACAGTCTGAAGCAGATGCACTCAGCAGAGCAACATTAGAAGGTGGTCGTGATATCTTTCTGGCTGCAGTTCTTGATGTTCCTGCTAAGGAATCACAAATTACTCCTTTATTGTAAGGTATGCATTGCTTCTTAAACATAGTAGCTCGTCGCTTCTGATCGCCTCTCATGATGGAACCATGTGTAAGTAGTGCTTATATAGCAGAAAGGTTTTATAACACTATATAAGTCCAGCTCCCCAGACTGGGATGAGTCATCAAAAATCTGAACTTCAAAGAAATGGTATGGTGTAATCACACTAGACTAGATTCCACTGTCTAAAATGCAGGTGGTCATTGTGTCATAACAGTAAAATATTTTTAAAAATGTAGTCCTTGCAGGTTTTCTTTTAAAAAAAAAAATGCATTGACATGCTCATTGAATTTCAGTCCATATTAAATGTGGGTTTTCATGCTAAAGCTGTCTTTCTATTGATATACAGTGCTATTAATGCTTGAAATATGCCTTAAATTGAGTGGCGCTAATAACATGTTGTTTTTTAAATGCTAATAATACATCTTTTCAAGTGGATAGGTAGTGTTATTTATTATTTTCTAAATATTTCTTATATAAGCAACAATACTGTGAAGTTTCATCAAGTTTGAATTGTTTGTAAAGGATTTGCAACAGTTTGAAAATAAACATCATGCCTCGGATTTGTAAGTTTTCAGCCCAAACTGGAATATATGGTATATAGTTGAATGGTTGTTGAAGAATAAATGTAACATATATTGAGGATATTGTGATATAAGTTTATTCTATATACCTGTTAAAGTAACACAAGTCACTTTTTGACAGACTCAGCAATTTATTATATTTTTAGTAAACATTACATTCAAGAAAAATGTCGTAAAAATGTTTGAAATGGCTAGTTACCATGCATACTGAGCCACTAAACTTATTTTTTCATTGTTACAGATTGTTTCTACCTATTTTTAGAATTGCTGTGTTATGGTTATTCATTTTATATAAAGTTTAATGAAGTCTGGTCATACAGGTGTGTATAATTTTCATTTCAGTTTTACCACTCGGTGTGAAGTTGTGGAGATTTTATGCCTCAAGTCGAGAAATAGATGACTGTACTTAGAAGCGAACATGTTCCGCACACTTTGAACAGCAGCAAAAACATTTTGAATATATGCTAGTGACATGTAAGTATATATGAATATGTACTTTTTTCTTTTTTTTTAATGTAATCTGTGTAGCATATAGGAGCTAGACCGAGTACCATGGGCCCAATCTGGTGGAACGCAAAAGTTCCCTCAGGGAAACAATTGAGTAAGTTACTGTGAAGCATAGGAGAGGTGAAAGACACAGGGCTGGTATGTATTGAGTGTTTAAACATTTAACTTGCTTCTAGCGAAAACCGCATGAAAATTGAAGGTAAGCTGGACATGCTGCACTACTTTTTGTGAAGCACAGTTTCAAGTGTACTTTGGTCATTTTGACCTCAGAATCCGAAAAGAAGGCGTTTACTTCCAGTTTGGAATATATTTTGGAAAAAAAAGCAGGTCAGCGAATCATCTAAGGCCCATTTTTGTGTTTCACTGGGCATGACTGATACTACATTGTGTGTGTTACATGGCTAGCATATCTAGGATTGGATATTTTCGGTTAGGTATTTATTAACAACCCTATGTAAAAATAATGGTGGTCTAGGTCCATCTACAGTAGTGATAAGGATTTTGCATTTTCCTGCTCATCTGTGCTCAGCTATGTCTGAAACATTCAAATATATATGAAAAGGCATCTCTACATCCGAATATAGCATACAAATGATCTTTAAGAAATGATTATTGTGAAAAATGCTGAAAATAATAAACTCAAACTAAGGGTTACCCGTCAAAATTTTGATTTTCCAGGAAAAGTATCAGTCTCTCGCTTTAATTTTGACATTTGTTTCAAAGTAGTCTGTCTTCATTGAAATGTGTGTTTGTTTTACAAGCCAATATCTGTAAAATAAAGCTAAAATTATGCTTATACCTGTATTGGTTTTGAAAATATAGTTAATTTTTAGTTAAACATGGTATCAAGTAAGATTTCAGCTAATTCCTGCAATATGAAGATAACTTGAAGTAACTATACATACACAGACGGTATTTCTGAATAACCGTGTCAACTGTGTCCTAACATGTCTGAAACGTTTACAGATACACAAACAATGCTTAGAGAATGCTTAGAGGTGAAGGATGTAAGATACCCGTTCTGCAGCTCTAAAGCGCAAGGGCTTAGAGATGAATGATGGAAATTCCCATTCTGAAGCTCTAAATTGTAAGGCATTAGAGATGAATGATGAAACATACCTGTTATGCAGCTCTAAGCGCAATGCCTTAGCATTAAAGGATGAAAGATACCCGTTCTGCAGCTCTAAAGCGCAATACCTTAGAGATGACGGATGAAAATGCCATTATGCAGCTCTAAAGCGCAATGCCTTAAGAATAACGAATAAAAGATACACATTATGCAGCTCTTTCTTAAGGTGATTTTTTTTTCTAATGATCACCTCAGTAATAATTGAAAATGTATACAAATCAATTACATGCTGAAAAATGCTAAAAGTTTGATTCCATGTTTATTGGTTTTCAAATTATTCAAGTTTTAGTGACCTAGGGTACTGGTCGAAATTCAAGCCGAGTACCTTTAATATTTTAAAAATCTACAGTAGTGATAAGGATTTTCCTGCTCATCTGTGCTCAGCTATGTCTGAAACTTTCAAATATACATGAAAAGGCATCTCTACATCAAATATAGCATACAAATGATCTTTAAGAAATGATTATTGAGAAAAATGCTGAAAATAATAAACTCAAACTAAGGGTTACCTGTCAAAATTTTGATTTTCCAGGAAAAGTATCAGTCTCTCGCTTAAATTTTGACATTTGTTTCAAAGTAGTCTGTCTTCATTGATGTGTGTGTTTGTTTTACAAGCCAATAGCTGTAAAATAAAGCTAAAATTATGCTTATACCTGTATTGGTTTTGAAATAATTGTTAATTTTTAGTTAAATATGGTATCAAGTAAAATTTCAGCTAATTCCTGCAATATGAAGATAACTTGAAGTAACTATACATACACAGACGGGATTTCTGAATAACCGTGTTAACTGTGTCCTAACATGTCTGAAACGTTCACAGATACACAAACAATGCTTAGAGAATGCTTAGAGGTGAAGGATGTAAGATACCCGTTCTGCAGCTCTAAAGCGCAAGGGCTTAGAGATGAATGATGGAAATTCCCATTCTGAAGCTCTAAATTGCAAGGCATTAGAGATGAATGATGAAACATTCCTGTTCTGCTGCTCTAAAGCGTAATGCCTTAGCATTAAATGATGAAAGATACCCGTTCTGCAGCTCTAAAGCTCAATACCTTAGAGATGACGGATGAAAATGCCATTATGCAGCTCTAAAGCGCAATGCCTTAAGAATAACGAATAAAAGATATCCATTATGCAGCTCTTTCTTAAGGTGATTTTTTTTCTAATGATCACCTCAATAATAATTGAAAATGTATACAAATCAATTACATGCTGAAAAATGCTAACATTTTGATTCCATGTTTATTGGTTTTCAAATTATTCAAGTTTTAGTGACCTAGGGTACTGGTCGAAATTGAGGCCGAGTACCTTTAATATTTTGAAAATCTACAGTAGTGATAAGGATTTTGCATTTTCCTGGTCATCTGTGCTCAGCTATGTCTGAAACTTTCAAATATACAATTATTCTACATACAAATGATCTTTAAGAAATAATTATTGAGAAAAATGCTGAAAATAATAAACTCAAACTAAGGTTTACCCGTCAAAATTTTGATTTTACAGGCAAAGTATCAGTCTCTCGCTTTAATTTTGACATTTGTTTCAAAGTAGTCTGTCTTCATTGATATGTGTGTTTGTTTTACAAGCCAATAGCTGTAAAATAAAGCTAAAATTATGCTTATACCTTTATTGGTTTTGAAAATATAGTTAATTTTTAGGTAAACATTGTATCAAGTAAAATTTCAGCTAATTCCTGCAATATGAAGATAGCTTGAAACAACTATACATACACAGACGGGATTTCTGAATAACCGTGTTAACTGTGTCCTAACATGTCTGAAACGTTCACAGATACACAAACAATGCTTAGAGGATGCTTAGAGGTGAAGGATGAAAGATACCCGTTCTGCAGCTCTAAAGCGCAAGGGCTTAGAGATGAATGATGGAAAATCCCATTCTGAAGCTCTAAATTGCAAGGCATTAGAGATGAATGATGAAACATACCTGTTCTGCAGCTCTAAAGCGCAATGCCTTAGCATTAAAGGATGAAAGATACCCGTACTGCAGCTCTAAAGCGCAATACCTTAGAGATGACGGATGAAAATGCCATTCTGCAGCTCTAAAGCGCAATGCCTTAAGAATAACGAATAAAAGATACCCATTATGCAGCTCTTTCTTAAGGTGAATTTTTTTCTAATGATCACCTCAGTAATAATTGAAAATGTATACAAATCAATTACATGCTGAAAAGTGTTAAAATTTTGATTCCATGTTTATTGGTATTCAAATTATTCAAGTTTTAGTGACCTAGGGTACTGGTCGAAATTCAGGCCGAGTACCTTTAATATTTTAAAAATCTACAGTAGTGATAAGGATTTTGCCTTTTCCTGCTCATCTGTGCTCATCTATGTCTGAAACTTTCAAATATATATGAAAAGGCATCTCTACATCCGAATATAGCATACAAATGATCTTTAAGAAATGAGTATTCAGTAAATTCCGAAAATAATAAACTCAAACTAAGGGTTACCCGTCAAAGTTTTGATTTTACAGGAAAAGTATCAGTCTCTCGCTTTAATTTTGACATTTGTTTCAAAGTAGTCTGTCTTCATTGAGATGTGTGTTTGTTTTACAAGCCAATAGCTGTAACATAAACCTAAAATTATGCTTATACCTGTATTGGTTTTGAAAATATAGTTAATTTTTAGTTAAACATGGTATCAAGTAAAATTTCAGCTAATTCCTGCAATATGAAGATAACTTGAAGTAACTATACATACACAGACGGGATTTCTGAATAACCGTGTTAACTGTGTCCTAACATGTCTGAAACGTTTACAGATACACAAACAATGCTTAGAGTTAGAGAATGCTTAGAGGTGAATGATGTAAGATACCCGTTCTGCAGCTCTAAAGCGGAAGGGCTTAGAGATGAATAATGGAAAATTCCCATTCTGAAGCTCTAAATTGCAAGGCATTATAGATGAATGATGAAACATACCTGTTCTGCAGCTCTAAAGCGCAATGCCTTAGCATTAAATGATGAAAGATACCCGTTCTGCAGCTCTAAAGCGCAATACCTTAGAGATGACGGATGAAAATGCCATTCTGCAGCTCTAAAGCGCAATGCCTTAAGAATAACGAATACAAGATATCCATTATGCAGCCCTTGCTTAAGGTGCATTTTTTTCTAATGATCACCTCAATAATAATTGTAAATGTATACAAATCAATGATTTTTTTTTTTTTTTTTTTTTTTTTTTTTTTTTTTTTTTTTTTTTGCTTGGATATATATGTACATTATGTAAGACTTCTTAGATTTCTTCTATATTCAAATATAACTGAGTGTTTGTCGAAGATTGAATGTTTTTATTGTTAGTGTATTTGTTAAAAGCACTAAATGTTTGTTAATTCATGTACAGAAGGCCGCATTGAAAATATGATGTGTATATCTTGATAGTATGTCATAATGTGTTAACCTTCTTTAAATAAAGAATTTATTATTATTATTATTATTATTAATTACATGATCAAAAGTGCTAAAATTTTGATTCCATGTTTATTGGTTTTCAAATTATTCAAGTTTTAGTGACCTAGTGTACTGGTCGAAATTCAGGCCGAGTACCTTTAATAATTTGAAAATCTACAGTAGTGATAAGGATTTTGCCTTTTCCTGCTCATCTGTGCTCAGCTATGTCTGAAACTTTCAAATATACATGAAAAGGCATCTCTACATCCGAATATAGCATACAAATGATCTTTAAGAAATGAGTATTGAGAAAAAATGCTGAAAATAATAAACTCAAACTAAGGGTTACCCGTCAAAGTTTTGATTTTACAGGAAAAGTATCAGTCTCTCGATTTAATTTTGACATTTGTTTCAAAGTAGTCTGTCTTCATTGATATGTGAGTTTGTTTTACAAGCCAATAGCTGTAACATAAAGCTAAAATTATGTTTATACCTGTATTGGTTTTGAAAATATAGTTAATTTTTAGTTAAACATGGTATCAAGTAAAATTTCAGCTAATTTCTGCAATATGAAGATAACATGAAGTAACTATACATACACAGACGGGATTTCTGAATAACCGTGTTAACTGTGTCCTAACATGTCTGAAACGTTCACAGATACACAAACAATGCTTAGAGAATGCTTAGAGGTGAAGGATGTAAGATACCCGTTCTGCAGCTCTAAAGCGCAAGGGCTTAGAGATGAATGATGGAAATTCCCATTCTGAAGCTCTAAATTGCAAGGCATTAGAGATGAATGATGAAACATACCTGTTCTGCAGCTCTAAAGCGCAATGCCTTAGCATTAAAGGATGAAAGATACCCGTTCTGCAGCTCTAAAGCGCAATACCTTAGAGATGACGGATGAAAATGCCATTATGCAGCTCTAAAGCGCAATGCCTTAAGAATAACGAATAAAAGATATCCATTATGCAGCCCTTTCTTAAGGTGAATTTTTTCTAATGATCACCTCAATAATAATTGAAAATGTATACAAATCAATTACATGCTGAAAAGTGCTAAAATTTTGATTCCATGTTTATTGGTTTTCAAATTATTCAAGTTTTAATGACCTAGTGTACTGGTCGAAATTCAGGCCGAGTACCTTTAATATTTTGAAAATCTACAGTAGTGATAAGGATTTTGCCTTTTCCTGCTCATCTGTGCTCAGCTATGTCTGAAACTTTCAAATATACATAAAAAGGCATCTCTACATCCGAATATAGCATACAAATGATCTTTAAGAAATGAGTATTGAGAAAAATGCTGAAAATAATAAACTCAAACTAAGGGTTACCCGTCAAAGTTTTGATTTTCCAAGAAAAAGTATCAGTCTCTCGCTTAAATTGTGTGACATTTGTTTCAAAGTAGTCTGTCTTCATTGATATGTGTGTTTGTTTTACAAGACAATAGCTATAAAATAAAGCTAAAATTATGCTTATACCTGTATTGGTTTTGAAAATATAGTTAATTTTTAGTTAAACATGGTATCAAGTAATATTTCCGCTAATTCCTGCAATATGAAGATAACTTGAAGTAACTATACATACACAGACGGGATTTCTGAATAACCGTGTTAACTGTGTCCTAACATGTCTGAAACGTTCACAGATACACAAACAATGCTTAGAGAATGCTTAGAGGTGAAGGATGTAAGATACCCGTTCTGCAGCTCTAAAGCGAAAGGGCTTAGAAATGAATGATGGAAATTCCCATTCTGAAGCTCTAAATTGCAAGGCATTAGAGATGAATGATGAAACATACCTGTTCTGCAGCTCTAAAGCGCAAAGCCTTAGCATTAAAGGATGAAAGATACCCGTTCTGCAGCTATAAAGCGCAATACCTTAGAGATGACGGATGAAAATGCCATTCTGCAGCTCTAAAGCGCAATGCCTTAAGAATAACGAATAAAAGATATCCATTATGCAGCCCTTTCTTAAGGTGAATTTTTTCTAATGATCACCTCAATAATAATTGAAAATGTATACAAATCAATTACATGCTGAAAAGTGCTAAAATTTTGATTCCATGTTTATTGGTTTTCAAATTATTCAAGTTTTAATGACCTAGTGTACTGGTCGAAATTCAGGCCGAGTACCTTTAATATTTTGAAAATCTACAGTAGTGATAAGGATTTTGCCTTTTCCTGCTCATCTGTGCTCAGCTATGTCTGAAACTTTCAAATATACACGAAAAGGCATCTCTACATCCGAATATAGCATACAAATGATCTTTAAGAAATGAGTATTGAGAAAAATGCTGAAAATAATAAACTCAAACTAAGGGTTACCCGTCAAAGTTTTGATTTTCCAGTAAAAGTATCAGTCTCTCGCTTAAATTTTGACATTTGTTTCAAAGTAGTCTGTCTTCATTGATATGTGTGTTTGTTTTACAAGCCAATAGCTATAAAATAAAGCTAAAATTATGCTTATACCTGTATTGGTTTTGAAAATATAGTTATTTTTTAGTTAAACATGGTATCAAGTAATATTTCCGCTAATTCCTGCAATATGAAGATAACTTGAAGTAACTATACATACACAGACGGGATTTCTGAATAACCATGTTAACTGTGTCCTAACATGTCTGAAACGTCCACAGATACACAAACAATGCTTAGAGAATGCTTAGAGGTGAAGGATGTAAAATACCCGTTCTGCAGCTCTAAAGCGCAAGGGCTTAGAGATGAATGATGGAAATTCCTATTTTGAAGCTCTAAATTGCAAGGCATTAGAGATGAATGATGAAACATACCTGTTCTGCAGCTCTAAAGCGTAATGCCTTAGCATTAAAGAATGAAAGATACCCGTTCTGCAGCTCTAAAGCGCAATACCTTAGAGATGACGGATGAAAATGCCATTCTGCAGCTCTAAAGCGCAATGCCTTAAGAATAACGAATAAAAGATATCCATTATACAGCCCTTTCTTAAGGTGATTTTTTTTCTAATGATCACCTCAATACTAATTAAAAATGTATACAAATCAATTACATGCTGAAAAGTGCTAACATTTTGATTCCATGTTTATTGGTTTTCAAATTATTCAAGTTTTAGTGACCTAGTGTACTGGTCGAAATTCAGGCCGAGTACCTTTAATATTTTGAAAATCTACAGTAGTGATAAGGATTTTGCCTTTTCCTGCTCATCTGTGCTCAGCTATGTCTGAAACTTTCAAATATACATAAAAAGGCATCTCTACATCCGAATATAGCATACAAATGATCTTTAAGAAATGAGTATTGAGAAAAATGCTGAAAATAATAAACTCAAACTAAGGGTTACCCGTCAAAGTTTTGATTTTCCAGGAAAAGTATCAGTCTCTCGCTTAAATTGTGTGACATTTGTTTCAAAGTAGTCTGTCTTCATTGATATGTGTGTTTGTTTTACAAGCCAATAGCTATAAAATAAAGCTAAAATTATGCTTATACCTGTATTGATTTTGAAAATATAGTTAATTTTTAGTTAAACATGGTATCAAGTAATATTTCCGCTAATTCCTGCAATATGAAGATAACTTGAAGTAACTATACATACACAGACGGGATTTCTGAATAACCGTGTAAACTGTGTCCTAACATGTCTGAAACGTTCACAGATACACAAACAATGCTTAGAGAATGCTTAGAGGTGAAGGATGTAAGATACCCGTTCTGCAGCTCTAAAGCGCAAGGGCTTAGAGATGAATGATGGAAATTCCTATTTTGAAGCTCTAAATTGCAAGGCATTAGAGATGAATGATGAAACATACCTGTTCTGCAGCTCTAAAGCGCAATGCCTTAGCATTAAAGGATGAAAGATACCCGTTCTGCAGCTCTAAAGCGCAATACCTTAGAGATGACATATGAAAATGCCATTCTGCAGCTCTAAAGCGCAATGCCTTAAGAATAACGAATACAAGATATCCATTATGCAGCCCTTGTTTAAGGTGATTTTTTTTCTAATGATCACCTCAATAATAATTGAAAATGTATACAAATCAATTACATGCTCAAAAGTGCTAAAATTTTGATTCCATGTTTATTGGTTTTCAAATTATTTAAGTTTTAGTGACCTAGTGTACTGGTCGAAATTCAGGCCGAGTACCTTTAATATTTTGAAAATCTAGAGTAGTGATAAGGATTTTGCCTTTTCCTGCTCATCTGTGCTCAGCTATGTCTGAAACTTTCAAATATACATGAAAAGGCACCTCTACATCCGAATATAGCATACAAATGATCTTTAAGAAATGAGTATTGAGAAAAATGCTGAAAATTATAAACTCAAACTAAGGGTTACCCGTCAAAGTTTTGATTTTACAGGAAAAGTATCAGTCTCTCGCTTTAATTTTGACATTTGTTTCAAAGTAGTCTGTCTTCATTGAGATGTGTGTTTGTTTTACAAGCCAATAGCTGTAACATAAAGCTAAAATTATGCTTATACCTGTATTGGTTTTGAAAATATAGTTAATTTTTAGTTAAACATGGTATCAAGTAAAATTTCAGCTAATTCCTGCAATATGAAGATATCTTTAAGTAACTATACATACACAGACGGGATTTCTGAATAACCGTGTTAACTGTGTCCTAACATGTCTGAAACGTTCACAGATACACAAACAATGCTTAGAGAATGCTTAGAGGTGAAGGATGTAAGATACCCGTTCTGCAGCTCTAAAGCGAAAGGGCTTAGAAATGAATGATGGAAATTCCCATTCTGAAGCTCTAAATTGCAAGGCATTAGAGATGAATGATGAAACATACCTGTTCTGCAGCTCTAAAGCGCAAAGCCTTAGCATTAAAGGATGAAAGATACCCGTTCTGCAGCTATAAAGCGCAATACCTTAGAGATGACGGATGAAAATGCCATTCTGCAGCTCTAAAGCGCAATGCCTTAAGAATAACGAATAAAAGATATCCATTATGCAGCCCTTTCTTAAGGTGAATTTTTTCTAATGATCACCTCAATAATAATTGAAAATGTATACAAATCAATTACATGCTGAAAAGTGCTAAAATTTTGATTCCATGTTTATTGGTTTTCAAATTATTCAAGTTTTAATGACCTAGTGTACTGGTCGAAATTCAGGCCGAGTACCTTTAATATTTTGAAAATCTACAGTAGTGATAAGGATTTTGCCTTTTCCTGCTCATCTGTGCTCAGCTATGTCTGAAACTTTCAAATATACATGAAAAGGCATCTCTACATCCGAATATAGCATACAAATGATCTTTAAGAAATGAGTATTGAGAAAAATGCTGAAAATAATAAACTCAAACTAAGGGTTACCCGTCAAAGTTTTGATTTTCCAGTAAAAGTATCAGTCTCTCGCTTAAATTTTGACATTTGTTTCAAAGTAGTCTGTCTTCATTGATATGTGTGTTTGTTTTACAAGCCAATAGCTATAAAATAAAGCTAAAATTATGCTTATACCTGTATTGGTTTTGAAAATATAGTTATTTTTTAGTTAAACATGGTATCAAGTAATATACCTTAGAGATGACGGATGAAAATGCCATTCTGCAGCTCTAAAGCGCAATGCCTTAAGAATAACGAATAAAAGATATCCATTATACAGCCCTTTCAAACTAACTAAGGGTTACCCGTCAACATTTTGATTTTCCAGGAAAAGTATCAGTCTCTCGCTTTAATTTTTACATTTGTTTCAAAGTAGTCTGTCTTCATTGATATGTGTGTTTGTTTTACAAGCCAATAGCTGTAAAATAAAGCTAAAATTATGCTTATACCTGTATTGGTTTTGAAAATATAATTAATTTTTAGTTAAACATGGTATCAAGTAAAATTTCAGCTAATTCCTGCAATATGAAGATAACTTGAAGTAACTATACATACACAGACGTGATTTCTGAATAACCGTGTTAACTGTGTCCTAACATGTCTGAAACGTTCACAGATATACAAACAATGCTCAGAGAATGCTTAAGGGTGAAGGATGTAAGATACCCGTTCTGCAGCTCTAAAGCGCAAGGGCTTAGAGATGAATGATGGAAATTCCCATTCTGAAGCTCTAAATTGCAACTGTAATATAGCGACGTGAAGAAGCTAACTCAAGAATAGTCTTTAATATGAATTTTATTAAAACTACTAACTGTTATATTTCACAATTATCTATACACAGTTAAACACCAGAATAAATGTTCAACTGTGATTAAATGAACAAGTTACAATTCGTAAGCAGTTCTAAGGTTCAAAAGTGCGAACTAAGCAATATCTATCAATCTGTAAGAATCTGGCGAATGAAGGCAATCTCTCTTCTTATATAGCGAGAAATACGTCCCTCTTTCTGACCGTCACGTGTGCTCTTACAAAACGGACTTAGACCCCCGAAACTGGATCTGAGTCGCCTCACCCAGTTCAATCTTACAAATCTCAGCATTTTGTGGTAAACAAGATAATTAACCCATTTCGCAGCCTATATACTTATATAAGTCTCCCATTGTTTTAAACCAAAGTGAACTTCTTAAGCTACTCGTTAAGTGGGTTGGCCTACTGTATCATGTCGGTACCAGCCACACCTTGCCTCGAGTCCTATTTTGTTACTAAAAATATGGTTAATTAGATGACTATCTCTCATGTTCGATAGTCATGAACTTCCAGAGGAAATGGTCAAACCCAGGTCTCTACACAAACAATGCAATTAAGCTACTTCTGAGACAATGACATGCCTATACCATCACGAGATGACCCATTTTTAGTGCAGTGTCCGATATTTCATAAGTGTTTCTTGGTGGACAGAGGCCGTGAATGAATATGTTGGTCACCTAGTTTTTCATAGTACATGTAATGACCAGCCATGAGTGCAAGATTTAACTTACTTAAGACCCCCCCCCCCCCCCCCCCACCCCCCACAAGCTCACTATAACACATGCCATCCATACGCACATAGGAATTATACACTATAATTTCTTACAGGGCTAACATGATCGAGGTATATAGATCAAAGAATTATCAAATCAAAACATGTTATCACATACATAAGTTTACACAATGTCAGTTAATCCAAATAGTTCATATGTTTAGAGTCTTTACTGATTGCAATAATTAATGTTGTAGTCCACAATTGTTCAGTGTTAATTGTTATGTATTGTTCATCACTGTTTTAGTTAAGGATATCCCATTGGTATGACATCTGACATCTGGTTGGTATGACATCATGTTGGTATGACATCACTTTGGTATGACATCACGTTGGTATGACATCACGTTGGTATGACATCACGTTGGTATGACATCTCGTTAGTATGACATCCTGTTGGTATGACATCACGTTGGTATGACGGTGTACCGGTATATATTTAGTACACATACGCCCGTCAAGTAATATCCAATTTTGATTACTCGAAGTTATCTCCTTACTGCCTTTAATTCCATTAAGCACACCTGTGTTGTGTGTGATTGTGTCTGCTGTTTGCACTGGTTATTTCCCTTTCTCCATAAAATGAAACTACAAGTTCATTACTCTGAATACATTGTCTATTTACAAGGTTACAAAATGTCTCAAGTGTGTTCTTAGCTTAACCTTCTTCTGCCTTAAGTCGCGCTGAGCGCTCCCCAAGGTCTTTTCAGCATTTTAAGTTTACGCGTAATCTCTTCACCAATCAAACCTTTGAGAGAGAATGAGAGGACTTAGTTATATAATTAAACACACTTAAACATATATTTACATAAACTGCTTCTAAGCCACTCGGTTTTGTTCGAGGAGAACCTCAGTTGTCGGTAGTCCCCTGCTGTACGTCAAATCCACGATACAGCGGTCTCAAAACCATTGGCTTGTCCCTTGTCCCATTTGACAGAGTCAGGTGTTTGTCCGCTCGACTCTGAGACTCGGCTAAAGTGTTCCTACCGGCGTCGGATAATGATAACGCCGCTTCGCCAGGTATCTCTGGAATATCGCAATGTACGGAATGACATTCATACGCCCCCTATACGACCATTTACTTAATTTAGAGAGTAACCATTTTTTATAACGTTTGGCTAAGCATTTAATAATAATTAGAAATATTAGAAAACCCACTATTGCCAAAACAAGTTTTACATAATCCCAATTTGAGTATTGCTCATCATTTGGCATATCTTCAATCTCTTGAATATCACCTAAGTTACTTTTAAGTTCTGATATAGGGAATTCGCCAAGAGCACTTAAACCCTTAGGTGCTATAATCGCCTTTTCCGACGAATTTACCTTGTCATTAAGCTTGATGTTTATAGCCGTAAAATCTAGCTCTTTTAAGAAAATCATTGTTGGAGTAACAGTAAAATTTGATTGATTTTCGTACGCGCCTACCAGCGTTAATTGCTCAGACGTGGCGGTACATGTCTGATCTACATTAAAGTAACCATATGGTGGGTTAATTTTTAAGGTTGTTGGTGGTTTATTTTTACAGTTTATATGAAAGGTCAATTCTTCGTTGGTCATTAAAAAGTATGTCGTTTCAGCGACATATATAGCTTTGGGTAAATCCATCGATGATGCATACAGTTCGCAGTATTTAGATGACAGCTCTGTATTTTTAATAAATAGATTCACTAGACAAGAAGTTGATTGGTATGTATTTTGAATGCCTCTTTTTAAACTACATGACCTTATCAATGGATCTTTACAGTAACCTGCCTCTGTTTGTGATAGAAAAAAGTAAAGCGTTCTTTCTTGATTGATAGCTAGAAAATCACTTTCTAGCTTATAGTATGTTACAATACTATTTGAGTCAGTGGTTTCAACGTCACTGTAAGGGAAGAACAAACAGTTTGCGTAATATAACTCGAACAATCTAATATGTTCTACCAACATAATTTCGGTGACTACAATTATCTGTTCGCCATCTAAATAAGTTGTGCAGTTCAACTGTTTGTAGTAATCAAACAAGTTTTCGTATGGGTCAATGGGCAATGAGAGAGTTGCAGGAAGTTGACCACTTATCCCTAAGAGAGCCTCTTGAAGTTGACTTGCTGGAATGATATTCGAACTTAGACGACCTATCGTGAGTATATTCAATTTGATCTCTAATTGAAGCTAGATGCAGCTTTGAGTCACTGCTTTAATTTCATCTATGATTAGACTCATTTTCGTGAACAAGTATAAAAACATATCAATGTTTCCTATATGTCTATTAAGGTAACCTCTAGTATTTACAAATGCTGCACTTAACGTCCGCAGAGTTTCCAATACTTCATTAATGTTTTGACTGTTTTCTGATACCGCAAATGATGTTGTGTTCATTACTGACATACTATCTAAAAGTGAATGCTCCAATACTTTCTGGTTGCTTGAATAGCAGTTCCTAAGTAGCATCCAATCAACTCTTAAGAATATATATATTGAAAAACAGTGGAGAGTACTTAAATGCTCTCATATGTATAGTAACTGCCTCCCGTTGGATTTACTACGCCACTTAATTTACTATAAAGAAATTGTCCGGTCAATGGACTGTCCGTCACTAGGTCAATATCAAGTAAGTCAAGGACATGGTTGTCTGTCCATTCTACGTCATTACGTATCGTATGCATTACGTTGCATTACTTCAATTGTTTACAGAAAAGCGAAAGGCCCTACTTAAATTGATTTTAGCATCAATAATTAGACCTTTTTTCATCGCGTAACCTGTACTGCCCCTAATCTATCCCCGTGTCACCTAATTTACTATCTACCATAATCATAATCTAATTTACTATCTACCATAATCATAACCTAATTTACTATCTACCATAATCATAATACACATTACTCCACTAGTTATCTACTAAATTAGTATATCCCTATAACTCAATCGAGCGCCTAATTAAAACAGACGGTACCGATAATCACGATACAATACATGATGTATATCTCGATTTCTCTTTTAGTTTTACCTTGCCGTAAAACACCGTTCCTAACCTATCTTAAGGTTTGTCTCCGCTAGTTATCAACTTAACTAGCCTATCGCCTATAGCTCAATTCGAGTGTTTATGGGTCGACTCGAGTGTTCGACCACTTAACAAAACAATACTGGTAAACACAGTACATAGCATAATTTCTATCTCGATAGCTCAATTAGTTTTACCTTGCCGTAAAACACAGCACCTAACCTAACTTAAGGTACCTTTCCACTAGTTCTCAACTAAAACCTAACCTATCGTCTATAACTCCGTCGAGTGCCTTACCAAACAGGCAATACCGTTAAACACAGTACAATACGATATCGTATATCTCGACTTCTCAGTAGCCAGTGTATTTGAATGAGGATCTATACGTCAAACGATGACTATTAATTCAAGATCAATATCGCTAACACACGATATAAATTCCTAAACAGGCATTTCTCGGTGGACCGTACCTTGACAGCCATACACTATGCTAATCTATCTTGATGACCCTTTCCCCCTAGAGCCCTACTACGTTACCTTCCATATCCTCCTCGTTCTGGCACAAACCTTCAGAACTACATTGTCGTCTTAGAGGAGATATACCCGCAGGCCGTATCAACCTCTCATCATAACCGACATCCATACCGCTACTACTACTAGCACTACTATTACTATCACTATCACTATTATTTACTCTAACTTTACGACTACCCTATCTTTGTCCAGACGACAATACCTACTATCTACCCTATCACTACTATTACTGCTACTACTACTTTTTTCGCCCTTTAGCCAACTGTTCCTTTCTATAGAGTGCATATCCATTTTTGTTTGATTATCCGATACACTACTTACATAATAATTACATTGAACCATGATGTTTACGCTACACCTCATAAACTAATTACACTACAAGTGTTTATTTTAAACTAACTACACTACAAGTGTTTATTTGTTCTACCTTTGTTTATGTTCTACGATGACCCAATGTACTGTGAATACATAGACAAATGAACACACTTTCGCTTAAGTGTATATGAAAATAATTTACTAATCATCTAGGAACGTTTACACGCCCCTGGCTACTCATAACAGACAGTAACCACTTCTTACTTAAGGTCAAATAATCATCTTTAGTTTAAAATACCTACAATAAGTGCTTCTTCAAGCTTTTGACCTAATTACCAAAGAAATGCGTCTATCTTTCACATTTAATCTGTTTACTATATCTACACACACTTGAGGTTTATGCTCATACTGAGGTGACTTTTATTTCCGCTTTCAAATATATTGAAGCCTTCCATCATTTATAAATCTGTGTGTCTACTATCTCTTATGACTAAAACTACTTCTACTAATACTAAAACTACACAAAACCAATATTTTATTTATAACGTTTTTTCACAGCAGTTTATCTTATACCTGTATTCTGTCCCTTGCGGCTATTTAACATAACTATGTCAATTACAAAACCTTGTTTGACATGTTAACCATTGTGGTCAAAAAACTCTTTAAAGGTACTGTTACCCTTTTCTACATTATTTTTTTTTACAGACTAAACGAATTTCAATTAGTCTATCCTATCTACCATAGACGTTATTTGTATTATCTAAGCTAACATTGATGCTATTTTTCGTTGTTTACAAACAAGTCCTTTTTCCATTTTAAAATATGTTAATAAGTAAATCGATCAAAACAATGTGTATAACATGTCCCAAAACATTTTGTTTTTGGTGTTTTCAATTAATTTGTATAAGCAAAACTTTATTAATTTGTTTTATCACATTTATTTTGCTTTTAGTAGTACCTAGCTTCCTTAATTCTAAACGTGGTACATGTTTTAATGATTGACACATATTTTCATTTAATAGCGAGCAATTAGCGCCCGTGTCAATGTGAGCTCTAAATTTAGTTTTTCCTATTTTTATAATGCATGAATTTGAACTACGAGCTGTCGAAATCCTAAATGTAGGTATTATTTTTCTTTTCACTCAAGTCATTTAACCTACCATTGTGACTCGAGCGTATTATAAGTTTTTCTGCCTAGGTTTCCAGTTTTTGTGATAATCGCCTCGAATTTGATCAGGCGTATTACAGTATTTCGAGAGATGGTTCTTTGAAACGCACTTGAAACAAGCGCGGCGTGGTCTAAAATGGTTATTTTGTATGGGTTCGTGACCATCTTGTCGGTCGGGTCTACGTGTAAATTTGGGTGTATTAATGGTTCTTAGTGCGAATCGTTTCCTCAAGTTTTGTTCCTCAATTGCTACTCTTACGGCGTGCTCAAACCGTCTAGGTCTATCTCTCATAACCCTAATTTTAATAGTCGTCGGTCCTTAAAATATCTCTATTGTTCGTATGTTTTGCTTCCATATTTTCATTTAACATAGTTATCTGATATGCCATATGGTTAAAAACCTGTCCTTATTCTGCTTAGACATTTTTTTTATTATTTTTTTTTTTCAAACAAATAATATTAAATAATATTATATAGAACGAAATTTTGAAGTTAGGTCTAAAATGAGATTCTTACCTTATAATTTTGTGGTCGTACAGAAAATGAGTAAAAATATCACTCACCGTTTTGTCCGTTTGCGTTGTGTTCGTTTCGGCAGTACTACGTGTTGTTTCCGCGACTTGCCTGGGTCGAATCCTAGGTTGCTAGGCACCAGAAGTTTTAATGTAATATAGCGACGTGAAATAGCTAACTCAAGAATAGTCTTTAATATGTATTTTATTAAACTACTAACTGTTATATTTCACAATTATCTATACACAGTTAAAAACCAGAATAAATGTTCAACTTTGATTAAATGAACCAGTTACAATTCGTAAGCAGTTCTAACGTTCAAAAGTGCGAGCTAAGCAATATCTATCAATCTGTAAGAATCTGGCGAATGAAGGCAATCTCGCTTCTTATATAGCGAGAAATACGTCCCTCTTTCTGACCGTCACGGGTGCTCTTACAAAACGAACTTAGACCCCCGAAGCTGTATCTGAGTCGCCTCACCCAGTTCAATCGTACACATCTCAGCATTTTGTGGTAAACAAGATAATTAACCCATTTCGCAGCCTATATACTTATATAAGTCTCCCATTGTTTTAAACCAAAGTGAACTTCTCAAGCTACTCGTTAAGCGGGTTGGCCTACTGTATCATGTCGGTACCAGCCACATCTTGCCTCGAGTCCTATTTTGTTACTAAAATATGGTTAATTAGATGACTATCTCTCATGTTCGATAGTCATGAACTTCCAGAGGTAATGGTCAAACCCAGGTCTCTACACAAACAATGCAATTAAACTACTTCTGAGACAATGACATGCCTATACCATCACGAGGTGACCCATTTTTAGTGCAGTGTCCGATATTTCATAAGTGTTTCTTGATGGACAGAGGCCGTGAATGAATATGTTGGTCACCTAGTTTTTCATAGTACATGTAATGACCAGCAATGAGTGCAAGATTTAACTTACTTAAGACCCCCAGCTCACTATAACACACAAGGCATTAGAGATGAATGATGAAACATACCTGTTCTGCAGCTCTAAAGCGCAATGCTTTAGCATTAAAGGATGAAAGATACCCGTTCTGCAGCTCTAAAGCGCAATACCTTAGAGATGACGGATGAAAATGCCATTATGCAGCTCTAAAGCGCAATGCCTTAAGAATAACGAATAAAAGATACCCATTATGCAGCTCTTTCTTAAGGTGATTTTTTTTCTAATGATCACCTCAATAATAATTGAAAATGTATACAAATCAATTACATGCTGAAAAGTGCTAACATTTTGATTCCATGTTTATTGGTTTTCAAATTATTCAAGTTTTAGTGACATAGGGTACTGGTCGAAATTCAGGCCGTGTACCTTTAATATTTTGAAAAACTACAGTAGTGATAAGGATTTTGCATTTTCCTGCTCATCTGTGCTCAGCTATGTCTGAAACTTTCAAATATACAAATATTCTACATACAAATGATCTTTAAGAAATAATTATTGAGAAAAATACTGAAAATAATAAACTCAAACCAAGGATTACCCGTCTAAATTTTGATTTTCAAGGAAAAGTATCAGTCTCTCGCTTTAATTTTGACATTTGTTTCAAAGTAGTCTGTCTTCATTGCTATGTGTGTTTGTTTTACAAGCCAATAGCTGTAAAATAAAGCTAAAATTATGCTTATACCTGTATTGGTTTTGAAAATATAGTCAAACATGGTATCAAGTAAAATTTCAGCTAATTACTGCAATATGAAGATAACTTGAAGTAACTATACATACACAGACGGGATTTCTGAATAACCGTGTTAACTGTGTCCTAACATGTCTGAAACGTTCACAGATATACAAACAATGCTTAGAGAATGCTTAAGGGTGAAGGATGTAAGATACCCGTTCTGCAGCTCTAAAGCGCAAGGGCTTAGAGATGAATGATGGAAATTCCCATTCTGAAGCTCTAAATTGCAAGGCATTAGAGATGAATGATGAAACATACCTGTTCTGCAGCTCTAAAGCGCAATGCCTTAGCATTAAAGGATGAAAGATACCCGTTCTGCTGCTCTAAAGCGCAATACCTTAGAGATGACGGATGAAAATGCCATTATACAGCTCTAAAGTGCAATGCCTTAAGAATAACGAATAACATATACCCATTATGCAGCTCTTTCTTAAGGTGAATTTTTTTTCTGATGATCACCTCAATAATAATTGAAAATGTATACTAATCAATTACATGCTGAAAAGTGCTAAAATTTTGATTCCGTGTTTATTAGTTTTCAAATTATTCAAGTTTTAGTGACCTAGGGTACTGGTCGAAATTCAGGCCGAGTACCTTTAATATTTTGAAAATCTTTAGTAGTGATAAGGATTTTGCATTTTCCTGCTCATCTGTGCTCAGCTATGTCTGAAACTTTCAAATATACATGAAAAGGCATCTCTACATCCGAGTATAGCATATAAATGATCTTTAAGAAATGATTATTGAGTAAAATGCTGAAAATAATAAACTCAAACTAAGGGTTACCCGTCAAAATTTTGATTTTCAAGGAAAAGTATCAGTCTCTCACTTTAATTTTGACATTTGTTTCAAAGTAGTCTGTCTTCATTGATATGCGTGTTTGTTTTACAAGCCAATAGCTGTAAAATAAAGCTAAAATTATGCTTATACCTCTATTGGTTTTGAAAATATAGTTAATTTTTAGTTAAACATGGTATCAAGTAAAATTTCAGCTAGTTCCTGCAATATGAAGATAACTTTAAGTAACTATACATACACAGACGGGATTTCTGAATAACCGTGATAACTGTGTCCTAACATGGCTGAAACGTTCACAGATACACAAACAATGCTTAGAGAATGCTTAGAGGTGAAAGATGTAAGATACCCGTTCTGCAGCTCTAAAGAGCAAGGGCTTAGAGATGAATGATGGAAATTCCCATTCTGAAGCTATAAATTGCAAGGCATTAGAGATGAATGATGAAACATACCTGTTCTGCAGCTCTAAAGCGCAATGCCTTAGCATTAAAGGATGAAAGATACCCGTTCTGCAGCTCTAAAGCGCAATACATTAGAGATGGCGTATGAAAATGCCATTCTGCAGCTCTAAAGTGCAATGCCTTAAGAATAACGAATAAAAGATACCCATTATGCAGCTCTTTCTTAAGGTGAATTTTTTTTCTAATGATCACCTCAATAATAATTGAAAATGTATACAAATCAATTACATGCTGAAAAGTGCTAAAATTTTGATTCCATGTTTATTGGTTTTCAAATTATTCAAGTTCTAGTGACCTAGGGTACTGGTCGAAATTCAGGCCGAGTACCTTTAATATTTTGAAAATCTACAGTAGTGATACGGATTTTGCCTTTTCCTGCTCATCTGTGCTCAGCTATGTCTGAAACTTTCAAATATACATGAAAAGGCATCTCTACATCCGAATATTGCATACAAATGATCTTTAAGAAATGATTATTGAGAACAATGCTGAAAATAACAAACTCAAATTAAAGGGTACCCGTTAAAATTTTGATTTTCCAGGAAAAGTATCAGTCTCTCGCTTTAATGTTGACATTTGTTTCAAAGTAGTCTGTCTTCATTGATATGTGTGTTTGTTTTACAAACCAGTAGTTGTAAACAAAAGCTAAAATTATGCTTATACCTGTATTGGTTTTGAAAATATAGTTAATGTTTAGTTAAACATGGTATCAAGTAAAATTTCAGCTACTTTCTGCAATATGAAGATAACTTGAAGTAACTATACATACACAGACGGGATTTCAGAATAACCGTGTTAACTGTGTCCTAACATGTCTGAAACGTTCACAGATATACAAACAATGCTTAGAGAATTCTTAGAGGTGTAGGATGTAAGATTCCCGTTCTGCAGCTCAAAAGCGCAAGGGCTTTGAGATGAATGATGGAAATTCCCATTCTGAAGCTCTAAATTGCAAGGCATTAGAGATGAATGATGAAACATACCTGTTCTGCAGCTCTAAAGCGCAATGCCTTAGCATTAAAGGATGAACGATACCCGTTCTGCAGCTCTAAAGCGCTATACCTTAGAGATGACGGATGAAAATGCCATTCTGCACCTCTAAAGCGCAATGCCTTAAGAATAACGAATAAAAGATACCCATTATGCAGCTCTTTCTTAACGTCCCACACCACAATTAATTTTCCATATGGTCCCATTGTAATGTTTAGAGACAAAACAGATTTTGCAACATGTATTTATGCTTACATTCTTCATTGATCCAATATCTGCAATTTCAAACACATTTAACAAATATTTACCAGACTGAACTTTTTTTTATTTCATGTTTGCGTGACGTTACACCTATCAAAATTTAGACAAAATACAACTCCGTGGTGATTAGACCCATGATGTGTAAAATGAGGCAGAATTAGCTAGAAATCGTATATCAAAATGCATTTTTTTGTAGCCTCTTCCTAAAATGCTGTAGATTTAGAACCTGGTAAAGATAAATCAATGTATCCTATAAAATGTAGAAAAGCGAAAAAAAAAAAAATTATCTACCTCCTTCATCACGAGCATTCAAGGGAGATAATAGTGGTGTCAGTCCTTAAGGTGAATTTTTTTTCTAATGATCACTTCAATAATAATTCAAAATGTATGCAAATCCATTACATGCTGAAAAGTGCTAACATTTTGATTCCATGTTTATTGGTTTTCAAATTATTTAAGTTTTAGTGACCTAGGGTACTGGGCGAAATTCAGGCCGAGTACCTTTAATATTTTGAAAATCTACAGTAGTGATAAGGATTTTTCATTTTCCTGCCTCTTTCTTAAGGTGAATTGTTTTTCTAATGATCACCTTAATAATAATTGAAAATGTATACAAATCAATTACATGCTGAAAAGTGCTAACATTTTGATTCCATGTTTATTGGTTTTCAAATTATTCAAGTTTAAGTGACCTAGGGTACTGGTCGAAATTCAGGCCGAGTACCTTTAATATTTTGAAAATCTGCAGTAGTGATAAGGATTTTGCATTTTCCTGCTCATCTGTGCTCAGCTATGTCTGAAACTTTTAAATATACATGAAAAGGCATCTCTACATCCGAATATAGCATACAAATGATCTTTAAGAAATGATTATTGAGAAAAATGCTGAAAATAATAAACTCAAACTAAGGGTTACCCGTCAAAATTTTGATTTTCCAGGAAAAGTATCAGTCTCTCGCTTTAATTTTGACATTTGTTTCAAAGTAGTCTGACTTCATTGATACGTGTGTTTGTTTTACAAGCCAATAGCTGTAAAATAAAGCTAAAATTATGCTTATAGCTGTATTGGTTTTAAAAATATAGTTAATTTTTAGGTAAACATGGTATCAAGTAAAACTTCAGCTAATTCCTGCAATAAGAAGATAACTTGAAGTAACTATACATACACAGACGGGATTTCTGAATAACCGTGTTAACTGTGTCCTAACATGTCTGAAACGTTCACAGATACACAAACAATGCTTAGAGAATGCTTAGAGGTGAAGGATGTAAGATACCCGTTCTGCAGCTCTAAAGAGCAAGGGCTTAGAGATGAATGATGGAAATTCCCATTCTGAAGCTCTAAATTGCAAGGCATTAGAGATGAATGATGAAACATACCTGTTCTGCAGCTCTAAAGCGCAATGCCTTAGCATTAAAGGATGAAAGATACCCGTTCTGCAGCTCTAAAGCGCTATACCTTAGAGATGACGAATGAAAATGCCAGTATGCAGCTCTAAAGCGCAATGCCTTAAGAATAACGAATAAAAGATCCCCATGCTGCAGCTCTTTCTTAACGTCCCACACCACAATTAATTTTCCATAGGGTCCCATTGTAATGTTTAGAGACAAAACAGATTTTGCAACATGTATTTATGCTTAAATTCTTCATTGATCCAATATCTGCAATTTCAAACACATTTAACAAATATTTACCAGACTGAACTTTTTTTTATTTCATGTTTGCGTGACACCTATCAAAATTTAGACAAAAATACAACCCCGTGGTGATTAGACCCATGTTGTGTAAAATGAGGTAAAATTAGCTAGAAATCTTATATCAACATGCATTTTGTTGTGGCCTCTTCCTAAAATGCTGTAGATTTAGAACCTGGTAAAGATAAATCAATGTATCCTGTAAAATGTAGAAAAGCGAACTTGTTGTTTTTTTATCTACCTCCTTCATCTGTAGGGCACGAGTATTCAAGGGAGATAATAGTGGTGTAAGTCCTTCGTGTTTTTCAAGCAATTGCGAAATAATATCACTTTACCGACATTTGTTTCATCAAAATAAATGATACGGCTGTCAAACTGAAACTCAAGAATCGAGTTAATTATGACAAAACACGTGACTTTCATTAATAAAAGGCTTTTGTTCCGTATATAATACGGTCGGGATTACAGCATGAAAATTAAAGCCTGTTGGGGCTTATTGATGGTGCATCATGCCTAGTTCGGTCGTGCACATTATTGTAAACATTACAAAAGAAATAACGTTCAAGTCATTAAATGAAGAAACATTTTACATTAGCATTAGAGTTTTGAATAAACAATTTATTAAAGCCCTTTGAGGCTTCACTAAGGGTATATGGCCGTTGGGCCATGCCCGCTTTCGTTTGAGCCTTTTGGGGCTTCATCTATTGTTTAAGCCTCTTGAGGCTTCTTTAAGGGTATCAGGCTTATGGGCCATGCCCTCCTTTGTTTTACATGTTTAGGGCTGCCATTTAATATGTATGTGTTGCCGGCAGCCCGCTATTTGAAGCCGCGCCCAATATTTGCCATACAATTTAATAAATGATAATATTTTCTTATGTGTTTGTCCGTTGGTGCCTTCCCAATAATCAGCATCGGCGCCGGATTGTGATATGTGATGAATTTGGACTGCGACATTATACAATTATGGACTTTTCAGCTGTTATACATGATGTGATATGCACCAAAAAAATCATTATTGACCGAGGCGATAGCCGAGGTCAATAATGATTTTTTGGTACATATCAACATCATGTATAACAGCTGAAAAGTCCATAACTGTTTTATTATATAACCCTCAATTTACAATTATATAAAACAGGTCAATATCAAAAAAACAATTATATAAAACAGGTCAATATCAAAAAAACAGGTCAATATCAAAAAAACAGGTCAATATCGCTAGATATTTTTTCTAAAAAATTACTTTTTAGCCAATGAAAACGCGTCTATTTATAGGTTATATAATAATGAGAGTTATGTCCAATTGAACTGCTATAGATGTCTTCGTGTGAATGTTTAATTGTTTCAATAATATCTCGGATGAGTTTGGCAATCCACATGACGCCAGATGTCAATCTTGTATACATTTCATCCAATCAAACCAATAAGATACCTCCGACAAACAATAGCACGAGCAACTATATTCTAAAGCACGTGCAAATATATTATAATACAGCCTATTTTCTTGCATATCCACGTTTTACATGGGGGATGGAATATAAGAATATGTAATGGGTATCCGGTGAAGATAGGGAATTCCAACCCGAGGTATAAATGTTTTTATCGGAACCGAGGCTATCGGAACCGGGGCTATGCCGAGGTTCCGATTAAAACACTTATACCGAGGGTTGGAATTCCCAATCTGAACCGAATACCTATGATAGATTATTTTTCTTGCATATCAGAGACATGTTGTGCGTTGACGCCGCCAGCTACTAACATTTTGCATGTTTTCCTGCATACCGGATGTTGGCGCGTGTGAATTTTATCTCGACTGGGTGAGATGAAAATTTCTTGCATACCGGACAAGGATATCCGTCTGTTCAACATCCGTCATGTTACCGGGGCTAGATATTTCCATCTCACCCTAGGGTCGAGATAAAATTCACGCGCGCCAACATCCGGTATGCAGGAAAACATGCAAAACGTAAGTAGCTGGCGGCATCAACGTAAAACATGTCTCTGATATGCAAGAAAAAGAATCTATCATGGGAATTCGGTTCAGATAGGGAATTCCAACCCTCGGTATAAGTGTTTTAATCGGAACCTCAGCCTTATACCTCGGGTTGGAATTCTTATCTTCACCGGATACCCATGAACGATTCTTATAGTAAATATAGTCCCGACAGAGATTATAGGATATAGGGTGAGATGAAAATATCTAGCCCCGGAAAAATGACTGATATCCGGTATGCAATAAAGTCTATTATAAGAATCTATCATGGGTATTCGGTTCAGATAGGGAATTCCAAACCTCGGTATAGGTGTTTTAATCGGAACCTCGGCAGAGCCTCGGTTCCGATAAAAACACGTATACCTCGGGATGGAATTCCCTGTCTTCACCGGCTACCCATGAAGGATTCTTATAATAGACTTGATTGCATACCGGATATCCGTCATTTTTCCGTGGCTTGATATTTCCATCTCACCCTAGGGTCGAGATAAAAGTCACGCACGGATTTTCAAAACTAACGTACTTTTATTTACCACTAAACATTCCAGTTCTGATATATATAACGTACGTAAACTCCTGTTATCAACATTGTTCATGTAAATGAGTTCTGATATATATAACGTACGTAAACTGGTGTTATCAACATTGTTCATGTAAATGAGTTCTGATATATATAACGTACGTAAACTTGTGTTATCATGTTCATGTAAATGAGTTCTGATATATATAACGTGCGTAAACTTGTGTTATCAACATTGTTCATGTAAATGAGTTCTGATATATATAACGTGCGTAAACTTGTGTTATCAACATTGTTCATGTAAATGAGTACTGATATATATAACGTGCGTAAACTTGTGTTATCAACATTGTACATGTAAATGAGTTCTGATATATATAACGTGCGTAAACTTGTGTTATCAACATTGTTCATGTAAATGAGTTCTGATATATATAACGTGCGTAAACTTGTGTTATCAACATTGTTCATGTAAATGAGTTCTGATATAGATAACGTGCGTAAACTTGTGTTATCAACATTGTTCATGTAAATGAGTTCTGATATATATAACGTGCGTAAACTTGTGTTATCAACAGTGTTCATGTAAATGAGTTCTGATATATATAAAGTACGTAAACTGGTGTTATCAACATTGTTCATGTAAATGAGTTCTGATATATATAACGTACGTAAACTCGTGTTAACAACATTGTTCATGTAAATGAGTTCTGATATATATAACGTACGTAAACTCGTGTTATCAACATTGTTCATGTAAATGAGTTCTGATATATATAACGTGCGTAAACTGGTGTTATCAACATTGTTCATGTAAATGAGTTCTGATATATATAACGTGCGTAAACTTTTGTTATCAACATTGTTCGTGTAAATGAGTTCTGATATATATAACGTGCGTAAACTTGTGTTATCAACATTGTTCATGTAAATGAGTTCTGATATATATACCGTACGTAAACTGGTGTTATCATGTTCATGTAAATGAGTTCTGATATATATATAACGTGCGTAAACTTGTGTTATCAACATTGTTCATGTAAATGAGTTCTGATATATATAACGTGCGTAAACTTGAGTTATCAACATTGTTCATGTAAATGAGTTCTGATATATATACCGTACGTAAACTGGTGTTATCATGTTCATGTAAATGAGTTCTGATATATATAACGTGCGTAAACTTGTGTTATCAACATTGTTCATGTAAATGAGTTCTGATATATATAACGTACGTAAACTTGTGTTATCATGTTCATGTAAATGAGTTCTGATATATATAACGTGCGTAAACTTGTGTTATCAACATTGTTCATGTAAATGAGTTCTGATATATATAACGTGCGTAAACTTGTGTTATCAACATTGTACATGTAAATGAGTTCTGATATATATAACGTGCGTAAACTTGTGTTATCAACATTGTTCATGTAAATGAGTTCTGATATATATAACGTGCGTAAACTGGTGTTATCAACATTGTTCATGTAAATGAGTTCTGATATATATAACGTGCGTAAACTTGTGTTATCAACATTGTTCATGTAAATGAGTTCTGATATATATAACGTACGTAAACTGGTGTTATCAACATTGTTCATGTAAATGAGTTCTGATATATATAACGTACGTAAACTCGTGTTATAAACATTGTTCATGTAAATGAGTTCTGATATATATAACGTACGTAAACTGGTGTTATCAACATTGTTCATGTAAATGAGTTCTGATATATATAACGTACGTAAACTCGTGTTATCAACATTGTTCATGTAAATGAGTTCTGATATATATAACGTACGTAAACTGGTGTTATCAACATTGTTCATGTAAATGACTTCTGATATATATAACCTGCGTAAACTTGTGTTATCAAATTGTTCATGTAAATGAGTTCTGATATATATACCGTACGTAAACTGGTGTTATCATGTTCATGTAAATGAGTTCTGATATATAAACCTTACGTAAACTGGTGTTATCATGTTCATGTAAATGAGTTCTGATATATATAACGTGCGTAAACTTGTGTTATCAACATTGTTCATGTAAATGAGTTCTGATATATATAACGTACGTAAACTTGTGTTATCAACATTGTTCATGTAAATGAGTTCTGATATATATAACGTACGTAAATGAGTTCTGATATATATAACGTACGTAACTTGTGTTATCAACATTGTTCATGTAAATGCTGAAAAATATGCTGGCTGAAACATGCGCCCCGAACATTAGGAATTGTCGTTTTGGAATTTGCAGGACACAATCTGTAATTGTAGTATTAGTAAGTGATTGAATGGAAAATAATATAGCAATCAAAGTCACCAATCTTTTGTTTCAACTTTTATTATAAATAGTATAAGCATTTACATTATTTTAAATAACCACACATATTCTAAAGGAAAAATCGTATTGTACGTATTCGTCATTTAAATAGAATAAAATACATGTTCACACATCTATATATATATTCGTGTTTTATTTCACAATAGTTGCCAACACATATAAACTCATACCCTGGAATGACAAACCGCTGTATATACTTTAGCAAGCAGAATGCATTATGTATATAGAATGATTGAACAAATGTTAGTCCAGATCATCTGCGACGCTTGCTTTTTTTTAAGACAAACGTCTAGGATCTTTCTTCTAAAATGATTTTGACGCGGCAGCTACTTTACCGAGATTCTGGTATCGTACAGACGAACCTTCTATATCCAGAACGACAGAAAGACAATAAATTAATAAATAAACAAAGAGGTAAACTTCTTCATTATATCGATGAACTAGATGTGGATGTTAAAAATACTTTAATAACAACATGATAATAATTATGGACATGTGCTTCTGATTTCTAATTTCTTTCTGCACAACCAAGCGTCGAAGATGATCAAGACTAAACACATGTATGGGAAATGGAGTAGAAGATTCAAAGACAAACGCAACTCGGGAATTTCCGAAATATAATTTATATACAGCACACTTATTCCACGTTATATTCCAGAGAAATGTAAGACAATTGTTGCAGCTCGTTGGAGAAAGGGCAAGTATGCGCTGCAGTAGACCTTTTAATCACAGAACACTTTATAACACGAAATGCATAAATGTTGAAGTTCCGCTTTGAAAGTTTGAGCCATTTGAGTACTGTATGTAATGTAAAGAAATTACAACATTTTACATTCTAAGTTTGCTCACCCGATTGAGCCAAACGCGTATTTTATCAATAATGAAATTTTAAAGGGATAACATATGGTGTGTTATATGTTGTTTTAGTTTTTTTCCGAAAGGAAAGTCTAATGTAGCCATGTACCATTCGAAAAATAGCAGCATACTATACAAACAATATAGGAGACATTTCCGAGTTGTGTTTCACACAGTAATGTCACTCATTCTTTGTTCTCGTGGACATGTAAGTGTTCTTACTTCTCGATGAAAATAAATTAAAAAAAAGTAATTATCCTGTATAAATAATTACAATACAAGGCGAACTGGGAGCAAAGCCCAACCAAACATTTTAAGAGTAGGTATACTGCGTGTACATAGCGATGACGGACTGGGACCGAAGCCTAACCGACGAAGTACACTGCGTTTACAGAACGATGGTGAACTGGGACCGAAGCCTAGCCGCCGAAGTACACTGCGTTTACAGAACGATGACGGACTGGGACCGAAGCCTAGCCGACGAAGTACACTGCGTTTACAGAACGATGGTGGACTGGGACCGAAGCCTAGCCGCCGAAGTACACTGCGTTTACAGAACGATGGTGGACTGGGACCGAAGCCTAGCCGCCGAAGTACACTGCGTTTACAGAACGATGGTGAACTGGGAGCGAATCCCAGCCGACATTCTGCGAGTATGTACACTTAATTCGAAATGAAATGAAATGGTGTTTTTCGGAATTTTAACACATGTTAAGTTATAAGGAGATGTCAAATATTGTGATTACTTGTTTTATGTGTCCTTCCATCAACAATTGTAGAAGATTCCCATCAGAAATGCAACCGCAAAGGCTCAAACGCAAGCAGATTGCAGCTCTTACGCGTAATGTAGAATCTACTGAGAGCTCCCGATGCCTGCTTTGCTTAATTCGACAACACACCATAGCAAAAAGACTAGGCACCTACTACAAACACGTAATAATTATAAAAGCATCTCTAGCTGCAGCAACGGTCTTTGGTATATTAGTTAAGTTTCTAGTTTATCCTAACAAACATTGTTTCCCTATATTTTCATTCACTTATTGGAGTATATGAGCACTAGCTACTAGTATATTTTTACAATAATTTCGTTTTCAGGCTGGTTTTAATCATACAGTCCTTTAATTATAGATATGACTTTCTATCATTTACTAATTTCATGTTTCCATTCCAATAGTTTTAAAGGGACACACGGCAATCTTGAGTTGTATATCAAGCATTAAAATTAGCACCTCGATTTATTAAACCTGTATCACTTTGACTTTAAAACTGCTCGCATATAATTAAATAACAGTTTGAGATATCAATGGTATTTGTTATTCTACCAAATGTTTAAATGTATTATTTGTACAATATAATATATAGTTGTGACCACGCGAAAACCAATGTACTTTGAACTATTCTAATAATTAATATTAATGAATGAACAAATGCAAGTTATGTAGGAAAATTAAAGGGACGCCGCGAGTTTTAAAACATCAATATCGCCATGTGTCCCTTTAATATATTGTCCGTTAACTTCAATTGTGTGAATGTGTTGTCCGCAGACCTTATAACATATAGATAGGAAAAATTTAAAACAGATTAATATGTCCGTGTTTTTGACTTATTTGCCCATCCAGTCGAGCAACCCGAGCACACCGGCCACGAGACAGATGATTCCGGCTATTATAGTGATGGCGAACGCACCCGAGAAGTCGTCAAGAAATCCGTCTGCTTCCCCGCCATATATGCAAATACCGATTATGATGAATGCGACTGAAAGTACAAAATTGTCCATTGTTATATGTACAAATAAAGCAAACGAGACAACAACAGTAACCATAATTCGTGAAAAATCGGCCAACCCGTCATTTTTTTCAAAACGAAGAAATTGAACGAGATGTTCCGAATGCAGCTAACATCCATGCCAGATACGTAATTTCAACCTGTTTATGTTAAAACACAAATAGCAATAGAAATTATAATTATGATGTATTATTCTTGTTCAAAATGTGAATAAAGTTTACTGAAAAAATCAAGAATACACTTAGAGAGTATGGAACTCATCAAAACAGGGGAGATAACCACACTGGAACTCAACAAACTATGGCAGGCAACACGTATGTAACTCAGTATAACAGGGGAGTCAATCAATATGAAGCTCAACCCATTAGGGAAAGGCAACAAGTATTGGACTCAACAACATAAGGGAGCCAACAGAAAAAGGAGAGACAACAAGTACGGAACTCAACAGAATAGTGGAGGCAACTCAACCACCTAGTGGAAGCAACATGAATGACACTCAACAAAATAGGGACAACACGTATGTAACATAACAAAATAGGGGAGGCTAAAAGTAATGAATTTAAAAATAGAGGAATCAACAAGTGCATGGGATTCCACAAAATAGGAGAGACAAAACATTTTACCTCGTAAACACTAAAACCAGTAGAGTAATAGTACGAGTAATCATATCATACATGTATTTAATTATGTTACACGCAGGCGATCACCAATCAAATGCCCAGGGAGAAAGATCGTTCATAAACACTTATTTACGGATGTTTATTTATGTGATATACTATTAACACTGTCATTGTGACTGAACATAATGTCTAAAAATGAATTGAATGTTGTTTAACTGCTCATCAACACAGTATAGGTTATTTAGAGCCGCCACAGAGAGAGGGGAAGGATACATAGAAATCCGGGAACCTGCCCTACTCTTATTATCGAATAGATTCATGTGGTTCTTTAACGTGCTCGGAGGATAGACCGATACACGGGACCGCCCGGTTTACGTCCCCATCCGACGGACGAGGCTAAGGGAAAGTGAGAATGCGGATGCAGTATACATACATAAGAGTGTGTTTCTGTTTATAAGTTATGTAAATATCAACAATAACTTCGACTGATTTATATAATTCAACAAGAAATGTCACCAATAAGTGACAAATGCCCCCGAATGTTAACTCATTTGACCTTTGACCTCCAGGTGTGACCTTGACCTTTGTACAGACCCGAATTTGCACACGGCACACCTCCCCATTATGGTTAACATCTGTGTGAAGTTTCATTGAAATCCCTTCAGTTCTTTTAAAGTTATGGCTGACACATAATTGTTTCGGACTGAAGGACGAACGGATGAACAGACGGAGGTGCGAATACTATATGCCGCCCTTTGGGAGCTCAATAACAACGATCATTATGTGTTTCAATGTCATATGTTACATAACAAAGGCATCCATATTCATTCGATCAAAATGTCAAGATTTTGAACATACCAAAGCGTCGTGATACACACGAGGCGGGCTCCCGAAGAATGACGCGATTGGCCGAGCGTTCACAATTGAGAATAAAATAACACCAAACGCAACTATCAGCATTGTGGGAATGAATGGGTGTGTCTTTGCTGATTGAGTGGTAAACAATCGAACGAAACATGACTTATTTGAAAGAAAAAAATACGTATTTAAGTTAGTATACTAAAATTAGTTATGTCGTTTCAAGCTTTGATATTTTGAAGAGACACGATGCACTGTAATCCTATAGAAAACGTAATGGTGGTGAGCATTTTGAATGTTTTGACGGCGGAGTGATATACTGTATCCTACCGCAATATATTAATTACGAGCAAAATCAAATATGTATTTACTAAATTATCGCAGTAAAGATCTTTTAAATTGTAAAAATAAACCTATCATTTAAAGATGAATCAGAAAAAAAACTGATTGTACACGATTATTGTAATTTTCTCAGACAGCTCTAGGTTGTCAAACTCCCCGCTGTGGTTACTTCCCCTTTCTATAACAGTAACCACTGCCACCACACACATTTATAGCTGAAATCCAGCTAAGTTTCATTGTTTGGTTAAATATTTTTAGGTCAATATTTCAACTTGCTTTGATATAGGAAAATAGTGTGAAAAACGGTATCTGGTTTCAAAAATAATTCATGTTCTAAAAAAAATCAATTTTAGCGAATATTTATTTAATATATACACCGGTTACTTAGTTACTTGTAAACAAACATGTATTCCGTTGAGAACATTACAGAAGCTGTGCGTAAATTTAATAAAGAGATTACACACAAGCCAAAACTGGTTGAATGTTTTCAACATCTTTTCGAAGGTGATGATGTTATTGCCAATTTGCCTGTTGGTTACGGCAAGAGTTTGCTGTAGGTCATACTACACCAATTCATTTTCCATAGGCCTACCTTATAGCTCTTAGCTCTGTACTGAGTTCCCTAATATAGGAAGTTATATTTTTTATTACTTGTTTTGAAAGATCTACATTAATTTTATCAAAAAAAGATACAGAAGCTATACGTTGAGTATTTTTTGAAAAAGCTGTTTGGGTCGGATGGTGCTGAACCACCGACTTGCATGTAGAAACATGAGGAAAGTGTAAAATTTGATTATGCAACATATTATGAATACATTGCACAAATGTATGATTTAACCTTTATAAGTACTCTTCAAAAGTTGAATTTTAATTTTTTAGCAAGATTTTTTGGTTTGTTTACCTTGACAACCAATCAAAATTAAGATATTCTGTGTAATAGCTCCGAATTTACCTGGAACTTTTTCCCTGCCCGCTGATTGGTTGGTAATTGGTGTAGTCTGATATAAACCAAGCATTACCTAGTGTATCGCCATTTTGTGATCACATGGCCTCAGCTATCGTCACGTGATTTATGTGGTGGCGGGGATTATTGGCTACAATATCACTGCGCGGAGGTTGCCAGGTTGTATGTGGATGCAAAGAAATACAACTCTGGTTAGAGATGTAGAAGAAATGCCTGTACGCATTCGTTCTGGTCAAAATTGAACACAGCAAGATACTTACAAGAGACAAAGGAGAGGATCCATGCAATCAGCTTTAGGACTTTCATGTCTTTCACAAATAATACCACTATAGTGAGGACGAGTGCCGCGATGATGGTCAGCACTCCGATAATCTCAAACGCGCGTACAGCCTTAAACCAGTCTGAAAGACAAATTGATAACGGTGAATTTTAAACACAAAACAGTACATACAAAATATTCAGTATTCGTGAAATAAGAAAATTAAGCCGTGTGTATTAATCATTAGGCTTTTGAACACATTATTCAGAAAGTTGCATTCATTACAGGTATGTATGTCGGGTGGATGGGTGGGTGGGTGGGTGGGTGCGTAGGTACGTACGTAGGTTGGTAGGTAGGTGCGTAGGTGCGTAGGTACGTAGGTACGTAGGTATGTGTTTATGTGGTTTAACGTCGTTTTTAACAATCGTTTAGTCATATATATCACGACGGTGTCTACTTGTAGCAGTGATCTCAATGCTCAACTTTCTAGTGCTACCAAACTGATGTTGTAGACCACACACGATATGAAACCCCAATTCGAAGGTTTATAGTCTCTATCATATGTGCCGAGAGAAGAATACCTCGACGGCATGGCATTATGTCTGTACATTTTGTGATGCATTGACTTTATGTGGTGATTGCGGGTTTAAGTCTCGTCCTAAAGACTGGTTAGGTGGGAAATATTTAAATATTTCGTTAATCAACCCAAATCGATGATGGCTGGGCCTGAACCTGCGATCACTGGGTTGAACCCACGAAACCCCACACGCTAGGCGACTCTCTACCACGGTTTCATACTTAAAGATTAATGGCCACCCTTTTTGCAGTATTATCAATTAACAAATTTAACTCTTAAACATCATATGAACATTTCTTGATAGTCCCGGAGAGAGAAACATATATTTAAAACCGCTACTAAGTTGTATGTAAAAATAAGTATTATTTGCAGGACGTAGATATTACTTTTACAACTGCGTGGCAGCACGGGGAAATGAGGTGAATAGTATAGCTGCACAACTATTGCCAGATAATTGATAAATAAATTTACCTGTGGATTAATTTACCTGTTCAAAGTGTTCTACGTCATCAAATAAAATCTTATTCTCGCTTTTCACAGATACTGCAATTTGCGAATTGTAAATATCTATTGTTTAGGATTTCGATTTAAATGAACATAAACATGTTCATGAAACAAAACATGGCCGTAGAACTTTAAATATCTGATTGGAAGAAGATCAGGTAAATAGAGTTTAATACACCTGTTGCACATTGCATCAGATTGATACATTCGACGTAGATCCATTTTAAGGCCAGACTGAAAGGGACACACGAGAATCTTTATGTCTGTTTTACACAAATTCACGCATCCAAACAAACCAAACGCCTTTTAGTAAAGTGTCTTCTTTTGTTATTCGTTAACCGGTTTTCCAGTAAACGGAACTGATGTAATATATTTATTTTTTCTTAAACTAGCCGTGTCACGCTAGTTATGAGAAATAATGGAGTTATCAATTTAACTCCGTCAGATGCTATAATATGCCATACATGGTGCTTAAACAAGAATAAAGCGTATAACATGTTAATAGTGTGCATCATGGCTAAAGATATATCCCCTTCTACGATTTCAATTATTTTATTAAAATAAAGCGCTTAACAGAACCTCTATCGGGTTTTACTTTCACTATAACAGTATGGACAAAGTCTGCTTTCAACATAAGTGTGGCCGAATATAACCAAGATAGGTGGGTCTCCATTAACGTTCCTACACAGTCCCTGCCATTAACAGGCAATTTTTACTACAGGTGATGTAAACCGTTTCTAATCCTACTGACGACGCGGTGTATATTAACTTGAGAATCCAAACTCAGACACAGTTTAAACGGCTTTAACCAGCCAGGCCAAACCTCAAAACTGAAGCGTCGAATTAAAGGGAATGTAGCGACACAGCCACAACAGCTTTATTATTATTGAGAGTTATTGAAAGTTCTATTGAAACGGATATGGAAGCCGCCATTTTAAGAGCTATGACATCACAGTTCTAAATGACTTTATATGGAATAATTTTAAATCTGAAAATGACTGATTTATAGGGAAAAAATAACAGTAACTGTATAAAAAAATATGTATACTTAATGGCAATAATGCTTTATATGACCAAAAAATGATTTTGCATTCATTGGCATTGGTTTCTTTGTTTTAAACGATATTTATCAATATTCCATATATGGTAATTTGGAACTATAGCGTTATAGTTCTAAAAATGGCGGCTCCCATATCCGTTTTAGAACAACTTTCAAATGGTCATATCTTTTTTGTTTATCATCCGAATTTGATAATTATTTCATCCTTTTCCAAGTATTTCAGAACTCTCGATAACAGAGCGTGTTTTGCTGTGTCGCTACATTCCCTAGTTACCAAATCACAATTCCCTTTGTGCATATTTTTAAGAACCCATAAATAAATATCTACTTTTAATCGGCACATATACATTCTTATATGACCTGACTACCTGGACAGAGTTTTGATAACCGGTTTTGTAGTTTAATTTTGCCGTCGCTTGGTGGATTAGTTTCTTTAAATGTCTCTTTTTTTTTATAAGAAAAAATGTACTTACCCGTCAATGTACTATCCTCAAAAGTTGCACATGCTTTTACGGTGCCGCTCTCTGAGCAGCTCTTCCATAAACCGCCATTGTAATCGACCGAGCCGAATTCTCCGGAGTACCAGTACGGCAATGCCACTCCGAGTATTTGAATAATAAGCGCCACGATCAACAAAATAAAAGTGATTTTAAGAAATATTGAGGAATCGCCGAAACCCATTTTTATCTGATGAATACACGTTTCCGAAAAAAAAAATTGGTTTGTAAAATGTCTACTGCCTAAAGATAAGCGTAACCTTCTTTAGAGGACGTTGTCAGATAAACTGACTTTTCCTATCACAAAAAGTGTTTATTAAGACGTCACTAAGGGAATTATTTGTTGTGTTTATTTGTTGTCAATCGAACTATGGATACACAGCGTGCGAGGAGTGATTTATTCGTATTGGCCAATCGTTGCGGCATTGGCCAATCGTTGCGGCAATCTATGCTTCGATTACCATGTAAAACCGTTGCGTGGTTTATTGATCTACCTAGATACATCGCATGTCTCATTGCGTTGATGAATGAGCAGTGATATTTCTATCGAGTTGATCATGCAAAAAACGCGATCATAAATGTGGGATGTTCAATAAGTTCCGATACGGATATCATATATCTTGTAACGGCATCACAGACCTAATTTAGTCAAAGAAAGTTGGACAATCCCGTCATTCTTCGGGGTACAATCAGACTTAAACAACACATAACACAGCAAATAGTATTCCTTCATTCAAAGTTTCATTATTGACAGAGTACGCGTTAAGCTCAAGTGTGAGCAAACTTAGAATGCAACATTCAGTTAAATACAGTACTTAAATGGCTCAAATTTTCAGAGGAACTTCAACAAACCTAGAGCTATCACTAAATGTGATTAATACCCCCGCTAGGTGACCTGTTTGAATATGTGTGTATCCTCAAAAAAGGTAGTGATTCTGTATTTTCATATAAATTAACTAAAAAATGCAAATTATGTGAAGGTGATTAATATTCCCCTATTGATGTCCAGTCAGAATAGGTATCATTTCCTTAATATGGATGCGTGGGGATACTCTGAAGTTTGTGCTGAGCAGAGTCTCAATTACAAATGATTAAAAAATATGTGGAGTCTCACATATTAAATAAGAAAAGGGACAAGAAAATATGCAACAATTATCTGATTATCTGTTAAATAACGCGACAAATAATTTAAATATTTGGAGTAAAAATTAGTGGAGTGTAACCTTACGAAATCTTATAATTAGTGGAGTGTAACCGTATATGGTTTTCATTAAGTATGTTCACATCATACCAAAATCTAAAAGCAAATATGCCACCATGCAACCATTATCTGCTAAATAACTCGAAAGTGATTATTATATAGCATCAATAAACCTTATTTGGGAGGGGTATAGCCTAAATATGTAGCGTCTTACAAAACAATTAGTGAAGTGTAACCTTATGAAGTCTGTATAATTAGTGGAATGTAACCTTATGTGGTTTTTATAATGTATTTCACATCAAACCAAAAAGGAAGAGCAAATATGCAACCATGTAACCATTATCTGTAAAATAATCCAACGGGACGCGATAGGACGGGATGCAAAGTAAATTAGCGGAGTGTAACCTTATGAGGTATTAAAATTCATAGTGTGTAACTTTATGAAGTTTTCATTATGTATTTTGACAAAATTCCAAAAAGGAAAAGCAAATATGCAACCATGCAACCATTATTTGTTAAATAATGCAACGGGACGCGACGGGACGCGACGGGACGGGACGCGAAACAATGTAAATGAGTGTATTACAATTAGTAGTGTATAACTTTATGAGGTTATTATTACGTATTTTCACGTCAAAAAGAAGAAAAAAGAGCATATGCAACAATTATATGTTAAATAACAGGACAAATAATTTAAAACTCAGTGGAATCGTGCGTAAAAATTAGTGGAGTGTAACCTTATGAAGCCTGTATAATTAGTGGTTTTCATATAATGTATGTTCACATCATACTAAATATGAAAAGCAAATATAAAACCATGTAACTATTATCTGTTAAATTATCAAACGGGACCCGACACGAAGCGACGGAACGGGACGCGACACGACGGACAAAGTGATTCCTATATAGCCCCCACTTCTTAGCCCCCACTTTTCGAAGCGGGGATATTCTTCGAAGCGGAGGTATAATTATGAATTTCTTATTACAAAGTGTACTGTGATTAAAACGTCTACAACATCACAGTCGTTCAGTTATGCCCTTTCTCGAACTAACTGCAACACTCTTTTTTTTACAAAACGTCTTGGGATTTCTTTTGAATATTATGTGGATATATCGGAAATTCCCGAGTTGCGTTTCTTTTTCGCTTCAGTATATATGTGCGTTTTGAAAAAAGGAGATTAACTATTAACACTTCCCCTATTAACACCTCCGATCCTTTTCTTACTAAAGATTTGTTTGCTATTAACGAGTGTTTATTAATATGCGGAAAAACGCTCATCGGGAATTTCCGCTATGTAATTTGTTTTCGCAGTCTTGATACTGATATGTTTAGTGTTTAAATGGATTTGAGACGATCTGGAATAGTTATTGGTGTCAATCAATATACAAATGAAAACCTTCATAAAATGTTTCGGTGACTTCATAATGTACATTGCAAACATATATAAGTTTGGTTGTATTATAGTATTTGGAGTGTCGCCTATATTTCTTCCAGATCGTCTACAGTCCCTTTAATGTTCCAGATCGCATACAGTCCCTTTAATGTTCCAGATCGCGTACAGTCCCTTTAACGTTCCAGATCGCCTACAGTCCCGTTAATAATAACGTATAGTGTAGTAGTTAAGTCATGAAAGCAAATTGAGTTCAAATTTATTCAGACGATCTAAGGGAATCCAATATTAAATCAGACTTCGAATATGGTGTGACGGTTTAGATGTGTTAAGCTATTTCATATTATGATAATAAAACGAATTTCAATGACCTTACTTTTTTTTAATAGAATCAAATTAATGTACTTTTTTTATTTTGTATCAGGATTGAAATGGCAATGAACTAAAACTAATTTGTTTAGGGTTGACCGCAATTCTCGTGGAAAATGACAATACACTTAGCAGTATGACGTGGAAACAAACGTGAAGGAGCTGAGACATGTATCTAATTAATAATATTGTATTGCAAATATGTTACAAAATGTCAATACATCAATTCAACATCACAATATGCATAGCAACATATAAATTGGATTGAACTACATGTATTTATTTACTGTTTTACGACGTGTAAATGAATTATGGATATCCATATTTAAATTACGGATATCCGTAAATGGAATTTAAGATATCAAATAGTATTTATGGGTATCATTATTTACTTATACATTGTTTATATTCTATTTAAATATATCCAAAAGATATCCTTAAATCGAGTTTTAGATACCTTTTATTCGATTTATGGATATCCATAATTATTCATAATTCAATTATGGTCCTACGAATAATATTATTTCCTAGATGTATGGATATCTTTTATTCGATTTAAACAATATATCCAAAATTCGTTTAAAGGTATATATACATCAAATTATTGGAAATCCATAAATGCTCATGACTAATGATATTTATGTATAATTAATATCATTTACTGCGGGGAAAACTGTAAAGCATCTACGATAGCATGGGGATCAGCTATTAGTTAAAACAAACAGAAACCAGGAGCTGATTTATTGATAACCAAAATTCGACATATTCCAAATGTATATCTTTACTTAAATTATAGATATCCATTATTCGGATATAAGATATCTGTAATTATCATATGGATATGTTTAAATCGAATACATAGTACATATATAAAATATCCATAATTTATATAAAGATATCTATACGTCTATTTTTAAGACTCGCATAATTCATTTATGTATGGATATCCATACACCATATATGGATATTATTTAAACTTGAATAAATAGTAAAATGGAGCTTCGTAGATTTCACTATTTTGTGAAATCAATCAAATGAATTATTGATATCATAAAAGCAATATGTGATATCAAATAATTCGATTTGTCCAAAAAGATTTATTGATATGACATATACATTGTACATATCGATATCAATACTTTGTGTACAAGTGGGATCGTACCACCGCTTATTTACTTCACATATTTATTTTTGAGGTATCATTAAATGTTGTTTTTTCTATACCAATAAATAGTTACGAATTAGCGATATGAATAATTCCGACAAAAAAATTATATCAATAATTCGGCTGTTATATTATACAATGATATCAATAATCATGTTTTTGGTATTTTGTGATATAATAAAATGAATAATAGATATCAAGAATGTTATGATATTAATAAACAATTTTGTGATATCATTAAATGATTAATTGACATCAAGAAATTGCTATAGAATTCGATTATGTGATATCAATAAATGACTGCTATTAAGAAACAGTCATAAATTAGTAATATCAATAAAGCCGAACTATTTTCAACATTACTAATTTTTTGTATTTTTTATCAATTATTCGATTGTGTGATAACATTAAATCAGAGTACTGAGGTGGGGCAAATCGAATTTTGCACATGCATTTTATTTTACAAGAACAACACAGGGTACTTTTACTAATAGGTCGGAGCGTTGTTGCCGTACAACTAGAGTGCGTGGTCCAGTGGTAGAGCGCCGAACTCCAGAGCGAGAGGTCATGGGTTCGATCCTCGCCGCGGCCGCGTTATTTATCCTTGAGCAGGAAAATTAATCCACATTGCTTAGTACTGGTTGTACCCAGGAAGCCATCGAGGCTGATTAATATAAGTTGCAAGAACTTGTTTCGTAATCGATCTAAAATAAATATGTTTGAACTACCACTAACTGGGACACAGAACATGATCGGTATCCATAATATGCTCGATTCATTTTTTTTTTTTTAAATATTTAAAGTGCACATAACCCTATAAAATGAAACCTCTCCCCCATCGCAAATGTTCATTCGATTCATCCAATACATCAAATGTTGATCACAGAAAGTACATAATGAATCGAGTAACTTTGCGTACCCGGGGTAAATAGAAATCAATAGCGACAATTAAACCAAACGCTCTGTTGATTGAGGGGCCGACACATCGCAGTGAATTGCATGTAGTGGACGGTCTCACACGGGTTCAGACCTCATCGGCGCCGATGAGTTTCACCGGTGTGTTCTTGGGCAAGAGAAGTTCCCTTAGCCGCTTCCGGATAGGGACGTAACCGGCAGGTCGTCTATGTTACGAGCACGGTAAAGCTCTCTCTCTCTCTCTCTCTCTCTCTCTCTCATTTAAAATCAATTTACAGGTCTCAACAAGATTTTGAAATACGTGCTCTTGTCCATGTTAACACTACTGACACGAATAACTCACGAAGGGCCGTCCCATAAATAATGCGACCAGTGATATAACACACTACGCGGATATTCTCATAAGTAATGCGAATAATAACATAACTCATCACGAGTGTCATCCCGGAGTAATGCCACTAGTGATATAACACACAACGAGGGTCATCGAGCCACTATGTCTGACTTACAGGCTAGTTGTTCTTTTTATGTCTGACTTATGCTATTTGCTGTCTATAGGTTCGTAACTATCGTAAAATACATGTTATAGCGTTAAATGTGCGACGTACCTTTGGACAGCATCTCTGTCCGCCATCTAGAATGGATGTACCGTGTTCCGGAAAGGACGTACCGCATCTCGATCCAGACAGTGGTTAGATTCTAAGAAGTAATGCCACTAGTGATATAACACACCACGAAGGTCATCCCAGAAGTAATGTCACTAGTGATATAACACACCACGAGGGTAATCCCAGAAGCAATGCGACTAGCGATATAACACACCACGAGGTTCATACCAGAAGTAATGCCACTAGTGATATAACACACCACGAGGGTCATCCTAGAAGTAATGCCACTAGTGATATAACACACCACGAGGGTCATCCCAGAAGTAATGCCACTAGTGATATAACACACCACGAGAGTCATCTCAGAAGTAATGCCACTAGTGATATAACACACCACGAGGGTCATCCCAGAAGTAATACCACTAGTGATATAATACATCACAAGGGTCATCCCAGAAGTAATGCGACTAGTGATATAACACACCACGAGAGTCATCTCAGAAGTAATGCGACTAGTGATATAACACACCACGAGGGTCATCCCAGAAGTAATACCATTAATGATATAACACACCACGAGGGTCATCCCAGAAGTAATACCACTAGTGATATAACACACCACGAGGGTCATCCCAGAAGTAATGCGACTAGTGATATAACACACCACGAGGGTCATCCCAATAGAAATACCACTAGTGATATAACACACCACGAGGGTCATCCCAGAAGTAATACCACTAGTGATATAACTCACCACGAGGGTCATACCAGAAGTAATGCGACTAGTGATATAACACACCACGAGGGTCGTCCCAGAAGTAATGTTATTAGTGATATAACTTACCACGAGGATCATCCCAGAAGTAATGCGACTAGCGATATAACACACCACGAGGGTCATCCCAGAAGTAATACCACTAGTGATATAACACACCACGAGGGTCATCCCAGAAGTAATACCACTAGTGATATAATTCACCACGAGGGTCATCTCAGAAGTAATGCGACTAGTGATATAACACACCAAGAGGGTCATCCCAGAAGTAATGCCACTAGTGATATAACACACCACGAGAGTCATCCCAGAAGTAATACGACTAGTGATATAACACACCACGAGGGTCATCCCAGAAGTAATACCACTAGTAATATAACACACCACGAGGGTCATCCCAGAAGTAATGCCACTAGTGATATAACACACCACGAGGGTCATCCCAGAAGTAATGCCACTAGTGATATAACACACCACGAGGGTCACCCCAGAAGTAATGCGACTAGTGATATAACTCATCACGAGGGTCATCCCAGAAGTAATGCCACTAGTGATATAACACACCACGAGGGTCATCCCAGAAGTAATGCGACTAGTGATATAACACACCACGAGGGTCATCCCAGAGGTAATGTCACTAGTGATATAACTCACCACGAGGGTCACCCCAGAAGTAATGTCACACGACTAGTGATATAACTCACCACGAGGGTCATCCCAGAAGTAACACCACTAGTGATATAACACACCACGAGGGTCATCTCAGAAGTAATGCCACTAGCGATATAACTCACCACGAGGGTCATCCTAGAAGTAATGCGACTAGTGATATAACTCACCACGAGGGTCATACCAGAAGTAATGCGACTAGTGATATAACTCACCACGAGGGTCATCCCAGAAGTAATGCGACTAGTGATATAATTCACCACGATGGTCATCTCAGAAGTAATGTCACACGACTACCGATATAACTCACCACGAGGGTCATCCCAGAAGTAATACCACTAGTGATATAATACATCACAAGGGTCATACCAGAAGTAATGCGACCACTGATATAACACACCACGAGGGTCATCTCAGAAGTAATGCGACTAGTGATATAACTCACCACGAGGGTCATCCTAGAAGTAATGCGACCAGTGATATAACTCACCACGATGGTCATCTCAGAAGTAATGTCACACGACTAGCGATATAACTCACCACGAGGGTCATCCCAGAAGTAATGCGACTAGTGATGTAACACACCACGAGGGTCATACCAGAAGTAATGTCACACGTCTAGTGATATAACACACCACGAGGGTCATCCCAGAAGTAATGCAACTAGTGATATAACACACCACGAGGGTCATCTCAGAAGTAATGCCACTAGTTATATAACTCCTCACGAGGGTCATACCAGAAGTAATGCCACTAGAGATATAACTCACCACGAGTGTCGTCCCAGAAGTAATGCGACTTATAATATAACCCATCACGAGGGTCATTCCAGAAATAATGCCACTATTGATATACCTCACCATGAGGTCATCCCAGACTAGTGATATAATTCACCACGAGGGTCATCCCAGAAGTATTGTCACATGCGATATAACACAACACGAGGGACTTCCCAGAAGTAACGCGACTAGTGATAAAACACACCACGAAGGACTTCCCAGAAGTAATGCGACTAGTGATATAACTCACCACGAGGATCATCCCAGAAGTAATGTCAAATGCGATATAACACACCACGAGGGACTTCCCAGAAGTAATGCAATTAGTGATATATCTATCTCCCCACGAGGGTCCTCCCAGAAATAATGCCACTAGTGATATAACACACCACGAGGGTGTCCCAGAGGTAATGCAATTTGTGATATAACTCACCACGAGGGTCATACCAGAAGAATTGTCACCAGTGGTATAACTCACCACGAGGGTCATCCCAGAAGTATTATCACCAGTGATATAACTCGCCACTAGGGTCATTTTAGAAGTAATGTCACTAGTGATATAACTCACCACCTATGACATCACAGTTCTAAATGACCATATAGTATTTAATATTAACAAAATACGAATATTTATTGATTTATAGAAAACAAATGACAGCAACTGCATGAGAAATATGTATACTTAATGACAATAATGCTTTAGCAGGGATTTTATTTGCTTTATGTGATATGTATCAATATTCCATATTTGGTAATTTAGAACTATGACGTCACAGTTTTTACAACCTTCAAAAATTCATATCCTTTTTTCATTCGATTTTGATCATTCTTTCACCTTTCTCCAAGTTGTTCAGAACTCTCAGTAATGATAGTAGAGCTTGCTTGGCTGTGTCGCTACATTCCCTTTAATGTAGTGTTCAGATACAATCAAAGCAGACACACACGTACCACGGTGTGACCTAGCGGACGACGGAACTTTATACCTCAAGAATCTCTTTTCATACTTTACTTTTCATTCAATTTAATATTAATAAATGTAATACCACAAGAGTGTTGATAATAATAAGCCAGGATATAAAGTTTGCGAATATATTCACAGACACGAACAATTTAAATTAAATGATATTCGTCTTCTATGTCCATATAATTACAAATAGTACAATATCTTGGATTTCTATCTGTTCTATTTTGTGCGCATCTGCCGGTTTCGACTCTGAGGGAATGCGGAAGTAATCGTACCCTTGACAATGACGTTCTTAGTTTATCTATATAACATTCATATTTGGAAACAGTTTTGAAATGTTTATATAACACTAGAACACGGTTATTTTCAATGTCACTATACCACTTCTGTACAAAACAATCAATAACGTTTGTTTGAATAATACATGAAGTTCAACATGCGTCAAATTAGTTCTGCGTAATATCTCAAACTTAAAGTGGCCGATTTCTGCCTTGTCGTATTTTAGTCATATCGCCGCGAACAAAACGAAAACGCGACATATTCAGATAGCAAAAAGACGAGAGAGAAGGAGAGAGAACCACGAAAAGACGTCAATTAAACTGCAACGATATTAACGTCGTTTCGTTATTTTGGTCTCACACCTCTATTATCTCCCCTGAAAGCTCACGGACTTAGAGACAAAAGGAAAACAGAAAATAATTCTATTTTTTCTCAATTTTAGGCAATTTTTAATTTGAAAAATAGGCTTTTCTTTGCTTTAGCATACATCTGCAGTGTAAAAGACAGATGATACAGAAAATCCCATGTTGATATGAGGTTTCATTCAAATTTCAGAATTGTTTGACCGAAGCACCACATATTCAGCTAGATAGTGTATGAATTTTGTATTTTCCATAGGGTTCACAAAACATGAGCGAGAAAAAAAACCAACCTGGCTAACTTCTATATTTTATTGTTTTAAATTACTGGTCTTGGCTATACTGAAGATATTAAACCAACAACAATGTCTGCTGCCCCGCTTTGAAGCTCAGATGTTGGAAAAGGCTGTACAGTAACCCTATGGGAAAATTAATTGTGGTGTGAGACCTTTTGTGTGATTTTTTTTTGTGTGTTTTTTTTGTTTATTTGTTGTTGTTTTTTGGTGTTTTTTGGTGTGTTTTTTTTTGTCTTTTCGCTTCTAAAAAGTAGCTCGTTTGTTGTGTAGTCTAGTTTTTGTCTATTCGTTTTGGTGTCTAACGAAAGACAGAAATTAGCCACACTACAAATTACCACGTAGATAAATTGCATACTGATACATACAGAGCAAATATAAACATATATACGATAGAAATATTATAATGACAAATGGGTTGGGTAACAAGTTCTACCAACATTAGATTAAACCCTTCCCAGTTAACATTTTGAAGTTGCGAATGTGTATGGCTGAGAGTAATACAATACAATGACAAATACATTGAGATAAAAAAACGGAATAAGTAAATAAAATATAAACAGAAAACATAACAGAGAAAGAAAGAGAGAGAGAATAGTGAGAAAGACTAGTTGACCCCAATTAAATTCCAGTCAGTTTAAGAACGCTATCTAGAAAACATTTTCAAAATGTAGTATACGCGCAGATTGTTGAAAAATATCAGAGACAGACTATGTAAACCTATGGGTTTCTCGTATATATGTTTGAACTGCTTCGAAGAGAGATTCATTTTCTCTGTCAGTTAACTGTTCGCGATAAAGGATTGTTCTTATATTTAACGGGTGTAAATGGCGAGTGGATTGAAACAGTTGGAGCCGGTGAAAAAAGTGTTACACTGGAAAAAATAATGTTCAGCATCTTCTACTTCAAAACCGCACTCGCAAACGGGTGAATCGTGTAAATGATTAAGGTATAAATCGCTATAAATTAAGATTACTACCCAAATTCCTCATTCTGGCATGTAAAACAGAAATTAATCGTTGACCACTTAAGTAGTATTTTGGTACCTTTGTACTCGACAATTAATAGTCTTCTCTTGAAAATTGATATAGTTTCTGAGTTTCGTATTTCTGCTGACAGATTATTTCATAGGTTAAGAGAAGACGGAACAAACGATTTGTTGTATATTTCAGTTCTCCTAGCAATAGTGGCATAGTTGTCGTTATTTCTGAAAGGGTATGCACTGACATCTCCTACTAGCTGCAGGAAGATGTTTGAGATATAATTTGGAACGGATCCATTTTTAGCTCTACTGGCCAAGGGCCAGCAGAGCTTATGGGATGGCGAGTTGTCCGTCGTCCGTCCGTCCGTCGTCCGTCGTTAACTTTTGTCTCGTTAAGACGATAGGGCCTTCATTTTTCATCCGATCTTTACCAAACTTTAACAGGTTGTTAATATCAATGAAAGTTCGGACAAGTTTGAGAACCAGCCAGATCGGACCAGTAACAGCGGTGTTATGGCCCTTGATTTAGTTAAAAATGCTATATTGCTATATTTTGCCTCGTTAAGCCGATAAGGCCTTCAATTTTCATCCTATCTTTACCAAACTTTACCACATTATTAATATCAATGAAATCTTGGACAAGTTCGAAAACCAGCCATATCGGAATAGTAACAGCGGAGTTAAGGCCCTTGATTTAGTTAAAAATGCTATGTTTTTCCTCGTTAAGACGATAGGGGCTTCATTGTTCATCTGATCTTTACCAAACTTTATCAGATTGCTAATGTTGTTGAAAGCTCAAACAAGCTCGAAAACCAGCCATATCGGACCAGTAACAGCAGAGTTATGGCCCTTGATTTAGTTAAAATGCTATATTTTGCCTCGTTGAGACGATAGGGGCTTCATTGTTCATCCGATCTTTACCAAACTTTATCAGATTGTTATATCAATGGAAGCTCGGACAGTTTCGAAAACCAGTCATATCGGACCAGTAACAGCGGAGTTATGGCCCTTGATTTAGTTCAAAATGCTATATTTTGCCTCGTTAAGACGATAGGGCCTTCATCTTACATCCTATCTTTACCAAACTTTATCACATTGTAAATATCAATGAAAGCTCGGACAAGTTCGAAAACCAGCCATATCGGACTAGTAACAGCGGAGTTATGGCCCTTGATTTAGTTAAAAATGCTATAATTTGCCTCGTTAAGACAATAGGGGCTTCATTGTTCATCCGATCTTTACTAAACTTTATCAGATTGTTAATATCAATGAAAGCTCAGACAAGCTCGAAAACATTTATATCGGACCAGTAACAGCGGAGTTTTGGACCTTGATTTACTTCAAAATGCTATATTTTGCCTCGTTAAGTCGATAGGGGCTTCATTGTTCATCCGATCTTTACCAGACTTTATCAGATAGTTAATATCAATGAAAGCTCGGACAAGTTCGAAAACCATTCATATCGGACCAGCTACAGCGGAGTTAATGCCCTTGATTTAGTTAAAAATGCTATATTTTGCCTCGTTAAGACGATAGGGCCTTTATTTTTCATCCGATCTTTACCAAACTTTATCAGACTGTTAATGTCAATGAAAGCTCGGTCAAGTTCGAAAACCAGCCAGATCGGACCAGTAACAGCGTAGTTATGTCCCTTGATTTTGTTAAAAATGCTATAATTTGCTTCGTCATACGATAGGGCCTTCATTTTGCATTTGATCTTTGCCAAACTTTACCAGATTTTATGACTTTCTTTTTTTATGTATTTTGTTATGGCTCTTGATTTAGTTAAAAATGCTATAGTTTGACTCGTTAATACTGTAGGGCCTTCATTTTTCATCTGATCTTTACGAAACTTTATCAGATTTAGTTATGGCCCTTGATTTAGTCAAAAAGCTGTTTTTTGCCCGAAACTTTCTAAAAAACGTAAATGGCAGTCACTCGCTTCATTGATGTTATAAGAACCATGTTAGCCAGTAGAGCGTCCATAGGCCCTCTTGGGCCTCTTGTTAACATTATAGACTGAAATAAGTTTTTGCATTTTCCTTCTATCGGAAAGTGATACCCATCCTATTTCAGATATTAAACGATGTATGGATACTGAACGAGTCAGTCCCGTCACAATACGAGCTGCTTCATATTGTAACTTTTCCAAGCTATCTTTTTCGAAAGAAGTATATCCATCCCATGTAATGGAATCATATTCCAATATTGGTCACATAAAAGATTAGTATATCTGATTAAGTGTTTTACGAGCTACTCTATATTTAAGTATTCGCATTAAACCAAGAACCTTTGAAGCAGAAGCAAATTGCCTACTAATGTAAATATTTTAAACCAAGGTTATTCAAAATCGATAGATGTAACCCTATAAAAATATTCCTGTTTCAATTAAAATAGAAAAACAAACTGAGTGAAGTTTGAAAATTAATGGAAATTAATTCATAAAATATCAAACAACTTTATAAAAAATCAATGTTTATTTTGACTACCGCATTTAAGTCCGTTTACACCGTGAAATTGAAAGCATTGATAGCGGAAACGATACAAAAAACTGAACACTTGCAGCTGTATAATGTATGCATATTAAGCGTAAATATGGTTCAGAACCCGATACGACTCAGGTTAACCTGAAACGTATCGGGTGTCAGAACGGTTTAGTTTTCATCGTGCATTGAATAATATTAATGAAAACACAGACATATTAATAAACGGATAGGAAACTTTCTATCCTAACCAATGAAGTAACCAAATATCACGTGAACTTTAACTTTTCCTTCTATATTCTCACTCATTTATTCACTGATTTTGATGAGAAAACATTCAAAAGATTCATAGTGAATAGCAAAATGGGATTAGAATAATCTATGTTTATTTTCAAAACAAGAATTTTTATAAAAATATGTTTAATGTTTAACATTTCATCATTTTTTGCTCAATCCATTTGCATATGTTGCTATGAATATTGTGATGTTGATTTTATGTATTGTAACATATCTGCAATAAAATATTATTAAACTAAACATCATTTTTTGCTTTCCTCTAAAAAAAAAGAAGGTTTTGACATAGTCAAAGTTTCCGTCAAACTCCTTTTTTGCTCTAAATGTAAGAGAAAGCAAAATACTATCATTGGAAAGAAAATTAAAATTTGTGATTGGATTTGGCATGAATGAAACTTGTATCTATAAAACTCTTCATGCTATGTGTGTTTAAAATTATAAAATATTTTGTGAAATTTTCGCACTGTGCCACTTGAAATTTAAATAGTTTTCGTAGTGTCCTATCTATTTGTTATTAGGTCTGTGATGAAAACGGCATTCCCATCGCATCTGTATCCATCACACAAAAGACATATTTGCGAAGTATTCACGTATTAATAAAATAAAAAATAAAATCCAGTTGATGAAACATAATTGTAGCGATTCAATAATTTATTTTAACTGTTTGCCTTTCTTGGTGACAATTGAAAAAAATACGCAATTTCCATAGAGATTAAGTAGACTACTGTATAAAAAAAACGCCCATCCCCCCGTCTCCACACATTCCCCTCCACCAGCACCCCCATCCCAACACAAACACACGCACAAACGCACACACATTCTAGACCTGTCTACACTCGTTCTGAGACTCCATTAGCAGTAGGTCTTTCCTTCCGGCAAGTGGCGATAACCTGAACAAAAATGTTGATACTCCATGTGGACGGGCAAGTGGCGATAACCTGAACAAAAATGTTGATACTCCATGTGGACGGGCAAGTGGCGATAACCTGAACAAAAATGTTGATACTCCATGTGGACGGGCAAGTGGCGATAACCTGAACAAAAATGTTGATACTCCATGTGGACGGGCAAGTGGCGATAACCTGAACAAAAATGTTGAGACTCCATGTGGACGGGCAAGTGGCGATAACTTGAACAAAAATGTTGATACTCCATATGGACGGGCAAGTGGCGATAACCTGAACAAAAATGTTGAGACTCCATGTGGACGGGCAAGTGGCGATAACCTGAACAAAAATGTTGAGACTCCATGTGGACGGGCAAGTGGCGATAACCTGAACAAAAATGTTGATACTCCATGTGGACGGGCAAGTGACGATAACTTGAACAAAAATGTTGAGACTGCAGATGGACGGAATACTGTTCATGAGGCCCGTGGGTGGGAGTGGAGTGTCCCATATGGCACATGGAAAACATGTTTGCATCATATGGTATATTTGAAAAACAAATGGGGAAAAGAATTGTCTAATTTATTTTAAAAAAATAGTTAAATTAAAAAACTGATACGGCAAATCATATTTTGGCTATATGGCATACGGAAAAACATAAATAACAGAGGCTCTTTCATGGAGACAATGTATCTGTGTACCAGTCTGTTCTGAAAGATGCAGCACTTGAACACGTTAAGGAGATACTGATTATAGAGCCAGCATTCACTAAAACACTTAAAGATGTTCCTTATACCACATTGTCATTACTTTCATGTAATAGCACTTGGAACCACGAAACGAAAGGCTAGTCTAACTATGAAAACTAAGCAGTTGGTCAACATAAATATGAAGTATTTGCTCCCATACACGTGATGTAAATGATCGCTCGTCATATGCAAAGAACGGGAATTATCTAAATCGGTTCCTGAGTTGAGGAAATATAAACACTCAAACCATCACACTCAAACCATTCCTGTTTGGCAGGCCTACAACTCAATAATTGCTGCTAGTATGAAACACCGAGGAGGCGTGTACTGATCAAAACCACGCCATGCATATTATCAATGCCTCAGCCCATGACTCGTCAGCACTTGTTACTGCATTGGAAAACATCCATGCCAATTACCGATGCCCCAGCCGATGACACGTCAGCACGTGTTATTGGAAAACATCCATGCCTATTATCAATGCCCCACCCCATGACTCGTCATCACTTGTTACTGTATCGGAAAACATCCATGCCAATTACCGATGCCCCAGCCCATGACACGTCAGCACTTGTTACTGTATTGGAAAACATCCATGCCTATTATCAATGCCCCAGCCCATGACTCGTCAGCACTTGTTACTGTATTGGAAAACATCCATGCATATTATCAATGCCCCAGCCCATGACTCGTCAGCACTTGTTACTGTATTGGAAAACATCCATGCCTATTATCAATGCCTCAGCCCATGACTCGTCAGCACTTGTTACTGCATTGGAAAACATCCATGCCAATTACCGATGCCCCAGCCCATGACACGTCAGCAATTGTTACTGTATTGGAAAACATCCATGCCTATTATCAATGCCCCAGCCCATGACTCGTCAGCACTTGTTACTGTATTGGAAAACATCCATGCCTATTATCAATGCCCCAGCCCATGACTCGTCAACACTATAACTGCATTGAAAAACATCCTAGCCTATTATCAATGCCCCAGCCCATGATTCGTCAACACTTGTTACTGTATTGGAAAACATCCATGCCTATTATCAAAGCTCCAGCAAATGACTCGTCAGCACTTGTTACTGTATTGGAAAACACCAATGCCTATTATCAATGCCCCAGCCCATGGCTCTTCAGTACTTGTTACTGTATTGGAAAACATCCACGTCAACAATGCCCCAGCCAATGACTCGTCAGCACTTGTTACTGTAATGGAAAACATCCACGCCTATTATCAATGCCCCAGCCAATGACTCGGCAACACTCGTTACTGTATTGGAAAACATCCACGCATATTATCAATGCCCCCAGCCCATGACTCGTCAGCATTTGTTACTGTATTGGAAAACATCCATGCCTATTATCAATGCCCCAGCTCATGACTCGTCAGCACTTGTTACTGTATTGGAAAACATCCACGTCTATTGTCAATGCCCCAGCCCATGACTCGTCAACACTTGTTACTGTATTGGAAAATATCCACGCCAATTATCAATGCCCAAGCCCATGACTCGTCAGCACTTGCTACTGTATTGGAAAACATCCGTGGCTATTATCAAAGGCCCAGCCGATGACTCGTCAGCATTTGTTACTGTATTGGAAAACATCCATGCCTATTATCAATGCCCCAGCCTATGAATCGTCTACACTTGTTACTGTATTGGAAAACATCCATGCCTTTTATCAATTCCCAAGCCCATGACTCATCAGCACTTGTTACTGTATTGGATAACACCCACGCATATTGGCAAAGTCCCCAGCCCATGAGTCGTCAGCAATTTTTACTGTATTGGAAAACATCCACGCCTATTATCAATGTCCCAGCCCATGACTCGTCAACACTTGTTACTGTATTGGAAAACATCCATGCCAATTATCAATGCCCCAGCCCAAGACTTGTCAACATTTGTTACTGTATTGGAAAACATCCATGCCTATTATCAAAGTCCCAGCCCATGACTCGTCAACACTTGTTACTGTATTGGAAAACATCCATGCCTATTATCAATGCCCCAGCCCATGACTCGTCAGCGTTTTTTACTGTATTGGAAAACATCCATGCCTAGTATCAAAGCCCCAGCCCATAACTCGTCAGCACTTGTTACTGGATTGGAAAACAGACATGCCTATTATCAACGCCCCAACACATGACTCATCAGCACTTGTTGCTGTATTGGAAAATATTCATGCCTATTGCCAATGCCCCAGCTCATGACTAATCAGCACTTGTTACTGTAATGGAAAACACCCAAGCTTATTGTCAAAGCCCCAGCTCATGACTCGTCAGCAATTGTTATAATATTGGAAAACATTCACGCCTATTATCAATGACCCAGCCCATGACTCGTCAGCACTTGTTGCTGTATTGGAAAACATCCATGCCTATTATCAATGCTCCGGCCTATGACTCGTCAGCACTTGTTACTGTATTGGAAAACATCCATGCCTATTATCAAAGCCCCAGCCCATGACTCGTCAACACGTGTTACTGTACTGGAAAACATCCATGCCTATTATCAATGCCCCAGCCCATGACTCGTCAGCACTTGTTACTGTATTGGAAAACATCCATGCCTATTACCAATGCCCAGCCAATGACTCGTCAACACTATTACTGTATTGGAAAACGTCCATGCCTATTATCAAAGCCCCAGCCCAAGACTCGTCAACATTTGTTACTGTATTGGAAAACACCCATGCCTATTATCAAAGCCCCAGCCCATGACTCGTCAACACTTGTTACTGTATTGGAAAACATCCATGCCTATTATCAATGCCCCAGCCCATGACTCGTCAGCACTTTTTACTGTATTGGAAAACATCCATGCCTAGTATCAAAGCCCCAGCCCATAACTCGTCAGCACTTGTTACTGGATTGGAAAACAGACATGCCTATTATCAACGCCCCAACACATGACTCATCAGCACTTGTTACTGTATTGGAAAACATCCATGCCTATTACCAATGCCCCAGCTCATGACTAATCAGCACTTGTTACTGTAATGGAAAAAACCCAAGCTTATTTTCAAAGCCCCAGCTCATGACTCGTCAGCAATTATTACTATATTGGAAAACATTCACGTCTATTATCAATGACCCAGCCCATGACTCGTCAGCACTTGTTGCTGTATTGGAAAACATCCATGCCTATTATCAATGCCCCAGCCCATGACTCGTCAGCACTTGTTACTGTATTGGAAAACATCCATGCCTATTATCAAAGCCCCAGCCCATGACTCGTCAACACTTGTTACTGTATTGGAAAACAGCCATGCCTATTATCAATGCCCCAGCCCATGACTCGTCAGCACTTTTTACTGTATTGGAAAACATCCATGCCTAGTATCAAAGCCCCAGCCCATAACTCGTCAGCACTTGTTACTGGATTGGAAAACAGACATGCCTATTATCAACGCCCCAACACACGACTCATCAGCACTTGTTACTGTATTAAAAAAAACATCCATGTCTATTACCAATGCCCCAGCTCATGACTAATCAGCACTTGTTACTGTAATGGAAAACACCCAAGCCTATTTTCAAAGCCCCAGCTCATGACTCGTCAGCAATTGTTACTATATTGGAAAACATCCATGCCTATTATCAAAGCCCCAGCCCATGACTCGTCAACACTATTACTGTATTGGAAAACGTCCATGCCTATTATCAAAGCCCCAGCCCAAGACTCGTCAACATTTGTTACTGTATTGGAAAACATACATGCCTATTATCAAAGCCCAAGCCCATGACTCGTCAACACTTGTTACTGTATTGGAAAACATCCATGCCTATTATCAATGCCCCAGCCCATGACTCGTCAGCACTTTTTACTGTATTGGAAAACATCCATGCCTAGTATCAAAGCCCCAGCCCATAACTCGTCAGCACTTGTTACTGGATTGGAAAACAGACATGCCTATTATCAATGCCCCAGCTCATGACTAATCAGCACTTGTTACTGTATTGGAAAACACCCAAGCCTATTGTCAAAGCCGCAGCTCATGACTCGTCAGCAATTGTTACTATATTGGAAACATTCACGCCTATTATCAATGACCCAGCCCATGACTCGTCAGCACTTGTTGCTGTATTGGAAAACATCCATGCCTATTATCAATGCCCCAGCCCATGACTCGTCAGCACTTGTTACTGTATTGGAAAACATCCATGCCTATTATCAAAGCCCCAGCCCATGACTCGTCAACACGTGTTACTGTATTGGAAAACATCCATGCCTATTATCAATGCCCCAGCCCATGACTCGTCAGCACTTGTTACTGTATTGGAAAACATCCATGCCTATTACCAATGCCCCAGCCAATGACTCGTCAACACTATTACTGTATTGGAAAACATCCACGCCTATTATCAATGCCCCAGCCCAGGACTCGTCAGCCCTTGTTACCGTATTGGAAAACATCCATGCCAATTATCAATTCCCCAGCCCATAGCTCGTCAACACTTGTTACTGTATTGGAAAACATCCATGCCTATTATCAATTCCCCAGCCCATGACTCGTCAACACTATTACTGTATTGGAAAACATCCACGCCTATTATCAATTCCCCAGCCCATGACTCGTCAACACTTGTTACTGTATAGGAAAACTTCCATGCCTATTATCAAAGCCCCAGCCCATGACTCGTCAGCATTTGTTACGCTATTGGAAAACATCTGTGCCTATTACCAATGCCTCAGCTCATGACTCGTCAGCACTTGTTACTGTATTGGAAAACATCCACGCCTTAGGCCCTATTATCAATGCCCCAGCCCATGACACGTCAACACTTGTTACTGTATTGGAAAACATCCATGTCTATTGTCAAAGCCCCAGCCCATGACTCGTCAGCATTTGTTACTGTATTGGAAAACATCCATCCCTATTATCAATACACCAGGCAGACCATGACTCGTCAACACTTGTTACTGTATTGGAAAACATCCATGCCTAGTATCAAAGCCCCAGCCCATAACTCGTCAGCACTTGTTACTGGATTGGAAAACAGACATGCCTATTATCGATGCCCCAGCTCATGACTAATCAGCACTTGTTACTGTAATGGAAAACACCCAAGCCTATTGTCAAAGCCCCAGCTCATGACTCGTCAGCAATTGTTACTATATTGGAAAACATTCACGCCTATTATCAATGACCCAGCCCATGACTCGTCAGCACTTGTTGCTGTATTGGAAAACATCCATGCCTATTATCAATGCCCCAGCCCAGGACTCGTCAGCCCTTGTTACTGTATTGGAAAACATCCATGCCAATTATCAATTCCCCAGCCCATAGCTCGTCAACACTTGTTACTGTATTGGAAAACGTCCATGCCTATTATCAATTCCCCAGCCCATGACTCGTCAACACTATTACTGTATTGGAAAACATCCACGCCTATTATCAATTCCCCAGCCCATAGCTCGTCAACACTTGTTACTGTATTGGAAAACATCCATGCCTATTATCAATTCCCCAGCCCATGACTCGTCAACACTATTACTGTATTGGAAAACATCCACGCCTATTATCAATTCCCCAGCCCATGACTCGTCAACACTTGTTACTGTATAGGAAAACTTCCATGCCTATTATCAAAGCCCCAGCCCATGACTCGTCAGCATTTGTTACTCTATTGGAAAACATCTGTGCCTATTACCAATGCCTCAGCTCATGACTCGTCAGCACTTGTTACTGTATTGGAAAACATCCACGCCTTAGGCCCTATTATCAATGCCCCAGCCCATGACACGTCAACACTTGTTACTGTATTGGAAAACATCCATGCCTATTGTCAAAGCCCCAGCCCATGACTCGTCAGCATTTGTTACTGTATTGGAAAACATCCATCCCTATTATCAATGCACCAGGCAGACCATGACTCGTCAACACTTGTTACTGTATTTGAAAACATGTATAAACTTAGGAATGTGTTTGTTCAAAGAGCCGAATTAAAGTTAAGTAAAGTAAAGGTGATCCGGGGCGTGGCCTGAAATGCATATATAGGCCCGACAAACTAATAATGCATATATAGGCCCGACAAACCAATAATGCATATATAGGCCCGACAACCTAATGTGGTCCAGGGCCATGCTCGTCCTGCTTGTGTTTTAATTAGCTGTGGTGCAATGATGCGTTTTCGTGTATATCTGACAGGGCACTTGTGTGGTATTTGAAGAAATTGTTTTTGACAAATTTGAGAACTAACATTTGACAAAGTTGAATTAATTACACTGAAAAACAAAATAAGAAAAAAAGTGTTGACCCTTAACCCCCATCCCGTCTGGCTTCAGTTTGTATTGCATTTTTGGACTTTTCATTTATTTATTTTTTTTAAAAAAAAAATCATTTTCAAATTATTGATATATAGGCCCGGGCCTATATGGCCAAATAGTCAGTACGCCAGTGGTGACCTTCGTCGTGGATCTTTACAAAACTTTATTTCTTGGATTAACGAAAACAAAATAATAAGAATAAAAACAAAACAAGACAAATTCTTGGATTAACACCCCGTGTGGTTCCCAGGCAAGAATAGGGCCACTGTTAATCCAGGTCAGAGGGATAAAATCCCCCCCGAATTCATGTTCATTTTTGTCATGCTCATTAAAGGTATCATGATTCCTGTATTGTTTCAGGCGCTTGAACTCGAGTTGTTGCAAACAACAATGATCGTAGCTCCAGCGAAAAATGGAGTGTTTACAAGAGAATTTGCAGCAACTCTGCATATTTGTATCTATATGTAAACGGAGAGTGGTCGAATGTTCGTTCTTGTTGGCGCCATATAACCTTTGTTGTGATATTGCGCCGCTAACCCTAATTCCATTTAATTATTGAATTAACAGAGCACATACATTGGATGGCTGCTGCGAGATGCCTTCCATGTTGCAATACGATGCTTCGTTAGAAACAAGAGGCCCAAGAGGGCCTGTGGACGCTCTACTGGCTAATATGGCTCTTACAACATCAATGAAGTGAGTGACTATCGTCTTAAAGAGGCAAAATATAGCATTTTTAACTAAATCAAGAGCCATAACTCAGCCATTACAGCTCCGATCTGGCTGTTTTTCGAACTTGGCCAGTAGAGATAATAAAAATAAAAAAAATAAAAAAATAAATAAGACATTTAAAAAAATAAAGAAATATAAAAATAATTAAAGAAAAATAAAGTAAACAAATCCGGTAAATTTTGGTAAAGATCAGATGAAAAATGAAGGCCCTATCTCCTTAACAATGCAAAATATAGCATATTTTACGAAATCAAGGGCAATAACTCCGCTGGTTTTCGAACTTTTCCGAGCTTTTATTGACATTAACAATCTGTTAAAATTTGGTAAAGATCGGATGAAAAATGAAGGCCCTATCGTCTTAACGAGGCAAAATATAGCATTTTTAACTAAATAAAGGGCCATAACTCCGCTGTAACTGGTCCGATCTGGCTGGTTTTCGTACTTGTCCGAGCTTTTATTGACATTAACAATCTGTTAAAGTTTGGTAAAGATCAAATGAAAAATGAAGGCCCTATCGTCTTAACGAGGCAAAATATAGCATTTTTAACTAAATCAAGGGCCATAACTCCGCTGTTACTGGTCCGATCTGGTTGGTTTTCGAACATATCCGAGCTTTTATTGACACTAACAATCTGGTAAATTTTGGTAAAGTTCGGATGAAAAATGGAGGCCCTATCGTCTTAACGAGGCAACATAGCATATTTAACTAGATCAAGGGCCATAACTCCGCTGTTACTGTTCTGATCTGTCTGGTTTTCGAACTTGTGCGAGCTATCATTGACAATAACAATCTGATAAAGTTTGGTAAAGATCGGATAAAAAATGAACCCCCTATCGTCTTAACTAGGCAAAATATAGTATTTTTAACTAAATCAAGGGCCATAACTCAGCTGTTACAGGTCCGATTTGGCTGGTTTTCGAACTTGTCCGAGCTTTCATTGACATTAACACATGCACATACACAGCAAGCTCATAAGTTAAACATGACCAAATGAACACGGAGAAAACAACAACTTCTGGACTTTGACAAGTCAAAACAACTGCTCAATCTTGTGTCACATAAATAATGCGCCTGGTGACGTCATTGCTTGCATTCCACAGGTCAGTTAAAGATTGCCAGCTGTTCCTTTAATTGAAGACAGGTCAACATACGTCTTCGCCTACACCAGACTAATCCGAGCCATCTCAGACCCTAAAAGCCGTTTTTGTGTGTGTGACTTTTTAGGCAAGATGCAATATCAAAATTGAAACAAGAAGCAGTCTGAGAGAAAGCCATATCCCCCGCCGCTGTGTTTTTTCCTATGTAGCTGTAGAACCCATGTATGAGTGCTTTGTTTAAAGGATTTTATCAGTGCACATAAATCAGAAAGTAAAATGAAAAACAAAACAAGTATAACACTACAAAAGGCAGTAACTCTAAGTTCAATCCGATAGAGTCATTGTTATTGCACTCTGCACTTCCTCTCATTGCCCTCTATCATTGTGTGAAGTTTCATTCCAGTCCCATTAGTAGTTTTTAAGCTATTCACCAGACAAGAATTATAAGCATAAAATAACAAAGGGCAATAACTCATAAACATATAGTTATGTTTCTTGCATTCTCCACTTACTCTCATTTCCCTCTATTATTGTGTGCAATTTCATTGCAGATCCATTAGTAGTTTTTGAATTATAAAGCAGACACAAAATGGGAAAGACGAACGGACGAACGGGGACGGACGTATGTACCAACGGACGTAGGGCATTACTATACCCACTTCCCGCCGCCACAGACGGGGAATAAAAAAGGCTGGTTAGATCAGATTAGGCTCGGATTAACATCAGGCTAGATTAAGGCCAGCATATTCTAAAATATAAGGCAAGAACAGGTAGCAGGGAGTTTGCCTTCGTGGAATTAGTGAGATGTAGGTGCGGCGTCAGTAACTGTGTTAGGACGCTGCAGTTGTAAACTTAGAAACCTGGTGTGCACGGAGTTATGTAAGTGTGAAGCAAATGAAGGCCGTTGTAATGTTGTTTGTTGGTTTGTATGGTGTTTTATGTCATTTTCAACATATTAAGGTACGTTACATATGACGGTCGATTTATTTATTTATATATTTTTTTATTTTTTTTTACTTTATAATGTTGATCAAATTGCCATTGCCTTTTGGGTAAAGTATGATAAAACTGTTTTCTGTTTCACAGTGCGTACGAAATAATAATATGCTAAGTAGCGGGGTGTCGGAACTGAGGACTAGCGGAGTGTCGGAATTGCGGACTTTCGAGATCATTTTTGCCAGGTGGCGGACATTATGCTAGGTAGCGGAGTGTCAGAACTGCGGACTATTGGAACTGCGAACTACCGGAGTAGTGGAGTGTCGGAAGCGCGGAGTTGCGGGATTTTTCGACGATTTGCTACTTACTATATATTCTGTATGCATTTAGCGGGGGTCCCAAACGGCTTTCAGAATACGTAACGTATACAGGTTCCTTGCATTATAATGTTTGAAATGTACAATTCATGTACTATGGAGAATACGCAACAGTGAGAACATTTTAGCTATAAAAGGTGTATATAATGTCTACTTTTATATACTTGAATTGGTTAATATGTACTGTTTAATGCATTATTATGATCAATGTTCCGTGAATATAGTGATTGAAATTTATAATTTCGGTAAAGGTTTGAATTTATTGCTTCTCGCAACAATTATATAATAATTATATATTTGAAAAAAGAGTGACATTTGCATTGTGATATACATTTAAGTTTAGTTAACTATGATAATGCGTATTTAGTTTATGAGAAATTGAATAATATTTATTTAACATTGCATGTTCAAATTAAGTGATATTAAGCTCGTGTATTACGGTTGATGTCATTCCATATATATACTGAACAAAAAAAGAAACGTCCGCTGATAGTGATGCCGATTGTCTAGACAGCAAAACAAGAAAATATTAATGATTGTTTTAAGAATAATTAGATAGACCGCCAACAATAGTTCAAACGAAGATGTTTTTGAAAAGTTCAGTATACCAGGGAGTTAGCCCCCTTTTTCTTAAAACATTGTTTTATGATGCTTTTATACGCCCTCAAAAACTGGCCTATGGAAATACCAGCAAAAATCGGACATTTCTTTTTTTGTTCAGTATATATTTCTGCAGCATCAGGATGTAGTGTGAACTATCAGATATCGAACTGAATAGTGCAATACATACTTTAAGATGAATTCTATATATTCAATAGATCTAAATTAATTTTGAAGAAAAAAACACTTTTTGTACCGCCTGCGTAGTGTGGCTGACACTTAGGGATCACTTTGTCCGTCGTCCGTCCATCGTCATCGTCTGTCACACTTTACGATAACCTGCAAGCTAACCTTGGCCATAACTTAAAACGTATTTGACCTAAGGTATGTTTATAAAACTTCACACTCATGTTCATCTTACCTAAAGGAATGTCGTTAAACATGTACAATAACTGTGACTTTCATTTTGGCGGAGTTATGCCCCTTTTCATAAGACCTTAACCTGCAACCTAACCAAGCTCATATCTGGTCACAACTTAAAAAGTGTTTGACCTATGTTCATGAAACTTCACAAACACATTCATCTTACCCCAAGAAATGTTGTTCCCATGACCAATATCTCTGACTTCCATTTCAGCAGGGTTGTGCCCCTTTTCATAAAACTTTAACCTGAAACCTAACCAAGCTGAGCCTCATATACTGTCCTTTACTTGAAATGTTCATGAAACTTCACACACATCTTCATCTTACTCAAAGAAATGTCGTTACACATGTTTAATAACTCTTGACTTCCATTTTGGCAGAGTAATGCCCCTTTTCATAAAATTTTAACCTGTAACCTTACCTGGTTCATAACTTGGCAAAATATTGACCTATGGTTATGAAACTTTACACAATTTCTCCTTATCAATTATCCAATGCAGAGGTTTGCTCCTTTTCATAAACTTTAACAATTTAAAAAAAATCTTCTCCATAATTCATGATTCCATAATTCATGACGGATTGCACCCGTGTCTTCAAACTTGATAGTTAGATAGTTAGATTGTACCTGCTGAAATTAGCACAAGGCAGGGGACACATGCGTTCCGTAGAAGACCCTTCTAATGTTACATAAATGGCATATATAGAGCATCTTAAACGAGTTCCCATTTGATATAAGATTTATGAAACGAGTTATGAATTATTTTGATTTTAACGAGTCTTTTGGCGAGTTAAAATTAAAAATAATTCATAACGATATATGGAATGGGAAGGAGTTTAAGATCCTTTTTATCACATAACATTGCAATCAAATTAGTAAAAATTAATTCAGATGGACATAGAACCGCCACGACGTCAGACACACTTTAGCGCCAAAACGTCATAAAATATGTGACGTTGTAACGTCGCGTCTCACACATAACGTTGCGTATAAAAGAGTTTGTGTTTTAGCTCTTTACAAAATAGCAATTTGCGCCAACTTTTTAACAAACCAACGAAAATGTTTTGTATAACGAGCATTATTTTTATAAGCTGTCACAAATAATAAGTTTATGACTCAGATCTGGGTGAATTTGTAATAAATAAAATAGTTTCAGTTAATAAACTTGCTAGTGTTACAGGTTTAACTCAACCAATCAAAATCGTTCCAGGTTATATTACACGTGTGTCATACAATAGAATATTAAATGGGTGTTCGACACTGCTAACAAGGGACGTTATGTGATAAAAACAAATACTATGAATATACAGAGATCTAAGAAGCAGAGATCAGACAATTATCCAAAGCTCACATAACCTCGTATAACACAAGATATAACTGCAAAACCTCGTTTCTTTTTTTCTCTTCTTAAACATGTTAAATCAATATAAAACAGAAAGCATATATAATACTGTCACTACAGACTATTATTTTCTCTTTAACCCTTAACCGGCTACATATATATAAAGGACTGTTCCTTCTTTGAATTAAGGCCATTCCATTTATGTGACAAAGGGGTGTTTTGGGGGAAATGACTGATCAGCAGCCAGACATTGTAAACCCTGATCAGCCTGCGAGTTAAAGGTTAATTTAAGACCAGTTGCAGGCTCCTGCTGCGAAAAATGACAGCAAAAACTACAACAACATGAAGTAGCATAGAATAGGCCATAGTCAGTATTTTTAGTAAACATAGAAATATGTTGAATATACCACTGCATCCCAAACATAAATGTGTTTAATGCGAGACCAATTGCAGACTGCTGCTTTAAGAAATGACAATTTCTATACAGTCACAAATGAAAGTGCATCGTCATACATGAAATTTCGAGTATTTACTATCTGAAAGCATATGTTTCAAATCTCTGCTTATTATATTTCGAATATTTGCTATCTGAAAGCATATGTTTCAAATCTCTGGTTTATTATATTTTGAATATTTGCTATCTGAAAGCATATCTTTCAAATCTCTGGTTTATTACATTTCGAATATTTACTATCTGAAAGCATATGTTGCAAATCTCTGGTTTATTACATTTCGAATATTTGCTATCTGAAAGCATATGTTCCAAATCTCTGGTTTATTACATCTCTGGAATCTATAACTACATGATATTATAAATAATATTTATAATAGGTATTGTAAGCTATGTATGCATACAGCTTTAATTCTCAAACTCATTTAAAACAAGAGGCCCAAGAGGGCCTGTGAACGCTCTACTGGCTATTATACCATTGATGAATCTAGTCGTACTACATGGTGTCTAGAGTGTAGACAAGGTTTAGTGACCTAGTTTTTGACCCCATGGGACCCATTTTCGAACTTGACCAAAATATAATTAAGACAACATTTCGACAAAGTTTCATCAAGATCGGGTCAGAAATATGGCCTCTAGAGTGTACTAGTGACCTAGTTTTTGACCCTGTGTGACCCATTTTCGAACTTTAGCAAGCTATAATTGAGACAAATATTCTGACAAAATTGCATCAAGATCGGGTCAAAAATATGGCCTCTAGAGTGTACACACGGTTTTTCCAAAGTTAGACCTAGTGACCTAGTTTTTAACACCATGTGACCCATTTTTGAACTTGACCAAGATATAATTAAGACAAACATTTTGACAAAGAGTGTACACAAGGTTTTTCCAATATTTGACCTAGTGACCTAGTTTTTAACTTCATGTGACCCATTTCCGAACTTGATCAAGATATAATTAAGATAAACAATTTGACAAAATTTCATCAAGATTGGGTAACAAATATGACCTCTAGAGTGTACACAAGTTTTTTCAAGTATTTGACCTAGTGACCTAGTTTTTGACCCCACATGACCCATTTTTGAACTTGACCGAGATTTCATTGAGACAAACAATTAAGATAAACATTCTGACAAAGTTGCATCAAGCTCGGGTCAAAAATATGGCCTCTAGAGTGTACACAAGGTTTTTCCAATATTTGACCTAGTGACCTAGTTTTTAACTTCATGTGACCCATTTTCGAACTTAATCAAGATATAATTAAGATAAACAATTTGACAAAGTTTCATTAAGATTGGGTAACAAATATGACCTCTAGAGTGTACACAAGTTTTTTCAAGTATTTGACCTAGTGACCTAGTTTTTGACCCCACATGACCCATTTTTGAACTTGACCGAGATTTCATTAAGACAAACATTCTGACAAAGTTTCATCAAGATCAGGTCAAAAATATGGCCTCTAGAGTGTACACACGTTTTTTCCAAAGTTTGACATAGTGACCTAGTTTTTAAAACCATGTGACCCATTTTTGAACTTGACCAAGATATAATTAAGACAAACATTTTGACAAAGTTTCATCAAGATTGGGTCAGAAATACGGCTTCTAGAGTGAACACAAGGTTTTTCAAGTATTTGACCTAGTGACCTAGTTTTTAACCCCATGTGACCCATTTTCAAACTTGACCAAGATATAATTAAGACAAACATTCTGACAAAGTTGCATCAAGCTCGGGTCAAAAATATGGCCTTTAGAGTGTACACAAGGTTTTTCCAATATTTGACCTAGTGACCTAGTTTTTGACCCCACATGACCCATTTTCGAACTTGACCGAGATTTCATTGAGACAAACAATTAAGATAAACATTCTGACAAAGTTGCATCAAGCTCGGGTCAAAAATATGGCCTCTAGAGTGTACACAAGGTTTTTCCAATATTTGACCTAGTGACCTAGTTTTTAACTTCATGTGACCCATTTTCGGACTTGATCAAGATATAATTAAGATAAACAATTTGACAAAGTTTCATCAAGATTGGGTAACAAATATGACCTCTAGAGTGTACACACGTTTTTTCAAGTATTTGACCTAGTGACCTAGTTTTTGACCAAACATGACCCATTTTTGAACTTGACCGAGATTTCATTAAGACAAACATTCTGACAAAGTTTCATCAAGATCAGGTCAAAAATATGGCCTCTAGAGTGTACACACGTTTTTTCCAAAGTTTGACCTAGTGACCTAGTTTTTAAAACCATGTGACCCATTTTTGAACTTGACCAAGATATGATTAAGACAAACATTTTGACAAAGTTTCATCAAGATTGGTTCAGAAATACGGCTTCTAGAGTGTACACAAGGTTTTTCCAATATTTGACCTAGTGACCTAGTTTTTAACCCCATGTGACCCATTTTCAAACTTGACCAAGATATAATTAAGACAAACATTCTGACAAAGTTGCATCAAGCTCGGGTCAAAAATATGGCCTTTAGAGTGTACACAAGGTTTTTCCAATATTTGACCTAGTGACCTAGTTTTTGACCCCACATGACCCATTTTCGAACTTGACCGAGATTTCATTGAGACAAACAATTAGGATAAACATTCTGACAAAGTTGCATCTAGCTCGGGTCAAAAATATGGCCTCTAGAGTGTACACAAGGTTTTTCCAATATATGACCTAGTGACCTAGTTTTTAAATTCATGTGACCCATTTTTGAACTTGATCAAGATATAATTAGATAAACAATTTGACAAAGTTTCATCAAGATTGGGTAACAAATATGACCTCTAGAGTGTACACAAGTTTTTTTCAAGTATTTGACCTAGTGACCTAGTTTTTGACCAAACATGACCCATTTTTGAACCTGACCGAGATTTCATTAAGACAAACATTCTGACAAAGTTTCATCAAGATCAGGTCAAAAATATGGCCTCTAGAGTGTACACACGGTTTTTCCAAAGTTTGACCTAGTGACCTAGTTTTTAACACCATGTGACTCCTTTTTGAACTTGACCAAGATATAATTAAGACAAACATTTTGACAAAGTTTCATCAAGATTGGGTCAGAAATACGGCTTCTAGAGTGTACACAAGGTTTTTCAAGTATTTGACCTAGTGACCTGGTTTTTAACCCCATGTGACCCATTTTCAAACTTGACCAAGATATAATTAAGACAAACATTCTGACAAAGTTGCATCAAGCTCGGGTCAAAAATATGGCCTTTAGAGTGTACACAAGGTTTTTCCAATATTTGACCTAGTGACCTAGTTTTTGACCCCACATGACCCATTTTCGAACTTGACCGAGATTTCATTGAGACAAACATTCTGACAAAGTTTCATGATGATTGCATCAGAAATGTGGCCTCTAGAGTGAACACAAGCAAAAGTTAACGGACGACGGACGACGGACGACGGACGACGGACGGACGACGGAAGACGGACAACACACCATCCCATAAGCTCTGCTGGCCCTTGGCCAGTAGAGCTAAAAACAACAACAAACTTATTAAAGTTCATAGTATAATTCAGCATAAGTATTCATCAAAACAATGTTGGTTTGTTTGTATGGAGTATTACGTCATTTTCAACGCATGTCAGGTTATATATGACGGTCGATCTTGTGGTGGAGGCAGACCACCCACTTTTCCTGGGTAGAACCAGTACCGTACAACTCCCGCCATCCATGAATAGCATAAGAATCGACACTTTCTCACTTATAAGTTGAGCTTCCCAGTGGGATTCGAACCCACAGCGGTGCAGGCGAGAAGGTTTGCACGTCGTAAACCACTTGGCGTAATATGTACCCCAATACAGCACAAAGTAACAGTAATACATAATAATAGACTTTCAGATCAAAGAATATAATGTAATTCAAATGTTTTAATACAATGGTAGACTGGTATCCCAAATGTAATATTAGACTGGTATCCCTCATGTACTAGTCTCGGCCTGTCAAGACTGCATCATGCATATGTCTTACAAACAGATATCAGTCTGGGCAGATTAGGCCGATTAAAGCAACAACTAGTGATTAGCACATGAAGTCGACATTTGCGTGACATCATGTTGTAAATATACGTCAATTGTTGATGCACCATTTACACTTTCTGTCGTCAACTGCTGCTTCTCACAAGTTAAGAATAAGAAATTAATTTTACATTAACTTGAAAATGTGTCTTTTCAAAGTCTCATAGAATCTCAGTCTCGTCAAAATTGTCCCCAACATTAGGGTCGATTTCAAACTTCTTTTTTCCCTGGGCCCTGGTTTGAATCAGCGTTGCATACTGTAGAAATCAGAAGCAGACTGGGTGACCGAGGCTACACATGCACTAATGGTGTCCCAGGTATAACACAACTTGTTTTCCATAATAAATAATTAACTGGTGTGCCCTATTAGTGTTCCACTCATAATATCAAACTCTTGTCCGAAATATAATATTATACTGGTGTTATATATTATATACTAGAATCGCGTTCTACATATAATATTAGGCAGGTGCACTCACATGCACTATTAGACCAGTGTCCCACATACTGTAAGACTGGTATCCCATGTACAATATAACTAGTGTTCACTATTAAATATTAGACTGGTGTACCACATTTAATATTAGACTGGTATCCCACATATATTATAACTCTGGTGTACCACATGTAGTTTTAGACTGATGATCCAATGTTATAATGGAATACTCCTAATGACCTCAGCCATCATCACTGTCACTGTTACCAGCTTTTTCTTTGTCCTGTGCTTTTTTCAATTTCCCTATCAACTCTGAAAGAAAACAAAAAGCAACACTGAATGAACACGCATAGTTACCCTTAACCCGCTAAGCAGGACTATACTAGCCTTTGCGTCCATTGTAAACTCACATCAGCCTGCGAGTAACTCACAGGCTGATCAGGGTTTACAATGTCCAGCTGCTGACCAGTCATTTTCCCCAAAACACCCCTTTGTCACATAAATAGAATGGTCTTAATTCAAAGAAAGAACAGTCCATTATATATATGTAGCGGCAGGGCTTCTAAAATTTTAAAATGCAAATCGGTCCAGGTTTTTAACTGCCGTAAGAATCGCGCTTATTTTGAAAAAATCACTGAAATCGCCGTACCCCACCCACCATTTCAGCTGCACCATGAATTTTTTCCGTTCAGTCATTGATAATTGAATTGAATTGGATTTTATAGTCGCACCAACAGCTAAGGTCATATGGCGACTTTCCAGCTTCCACTGGTGGAGGAAGACCCCAGGTGCCCCTCCGGGCAATTTTCCTGCACGGGCGGGCACCTGGGTAGAACCACCGACGTTCCGCAAGCCAGCTGGATAGCTTCCTCACATAAAGATTCCTAGGCCCCTGAGGGATCGAACCTACAGCGGTGAGGGGCAAGTGATTGCAAGTCAGAGACTCTAACCACTCGGCCACGGACGCCCCTCAGTCATTGATAAAGAGAACTATTTAAAATGTATGTTTGTACTATATTTGTATTATTTCTAACTTACTTTATCACAATTTGTACATTTTAATGACTGACATCATGTCTTCGCTTTACTGAATGAATAATTTTCACTCAATATTAAAATTGTTGATCATTTGAGGAATTGAACCGGAAATGTCTAATAAACCGGGTAGGTATAAAACGCGGACTAACACGCGCGGACTAGCGGATTATATACGATTTTACATAAATTTGAGTAATATCGTTTTTCATCAATTAGCTAAATTAATACCAAATGTTACGACTAACGCAAACAATTTCGGTCCGACTTAAAAAAAAAAACGGTGTCAGGTTTGATCACTTTCCTTAATATTATACTTAAAGTTATTGTAAAAAAAAATCAAACAAACAATTAACACATCTCGGTATTTTAATGACGCAAACAAATTTCAGTCCCAGCTTTGGCCACTTAAAAAACAAACCGACACAAGCAAACAGGCTAACACCTTACGACTGACGGTATATCAAAGAAATCACAGACGGTAACACTCGCTTCAGTGAACCGACAGAACGCGTGATATACTTTCACTGATGACACATCAAAGGCGTGCTACATGGCTATAGACTCTTCCGGAAAACTCCCTACTATCGGTAATGGTTTAGTCCAAATTGACCAAATTGACCTACTTTTGCACAGCGAGTGACAAACAATCGTGTTATGGATCAAAGAATATTGCCGCAAGGCATATTTCAAGGAGTGTGTAAGGTAATTGTAGATTTTTTAACGACCGATAAATAAAATATCTGGGACCGATTTTAACAGAGATTTTGAAAAGAAAATCGGTCCGGAGAAACAGAATTCGGTCTGCGGACCGACAAACCGGCGATTTTAGAAGCCCTGTGTAGCGGGTTAAGGAACAATAACTGTCTTCGGGAAGTGCTGACTGATATACCCCACCCCTGCTGAGACAATGGAATTGTACCCGTGAAGCGTCATGAGAGTGGCTATGAATCTTGAAGAACAACAGAGTGGACAAGGGTCTTCATGGCGACCTTGATTCTATTGACTCCACAATTTATAAGGGTCATTGTCTCACCATAGACAATCTACGTGTAAAGTTTCAGGAGTGTGGCTATAAGTCTTGAGTTAACATGTTTTTTCATTAGCAGGTTATGGTGACCTTGACCTTAAGCATATTGACCTCAAACTGTATAGGGGTTACCCTCAAACCATGGACAGTCTACCTTTAAAGGGACACATGGCAATATTGAAGTGTTTGAAATGGGTGTCTCGATGTATATATCCAGTATCATTTTTACTTGTACCCTGGTTACATTTAAATAAATCAAATTTTAAATATTCACTTTTTCGTCTTATTCTACTACAAGTTGTTTTTTTATATTATTGGTGCAATAATTTCAAAATTGAATACTATGCAAATAGAATTTGCTCATTACTATTCTTATAAATGATTGAACAAATGTAAGTTATCCAGAAAAACTAGAGGGACGCCGTGAGTTTTAAGAAAATCAAGATTGCCGTGTGTCCCTTTAAAGTTTCAGGAATGTGGCTACATATAGATGATTACAGAAACGTTTTTTAATTATTAGTTCATGGCCTGGAATTCAGACTTTTCTTTATAGACATGAGCTCAAGTACTCAAATTTCATTCACATATGTCCATGACGTTCACAGATAAATTGCTATTTATTTGCATACATGTATCATATTTATACATAGCAGCTTGTTATGAACGTCTATCCTTTAAACTTACAGAAATATTTCTGATTGAAATTTGCATACTTAAGCCTAAGAATAGACTGAAGAATGGTTGGTGAATTCCAGGCATGGTGACCTTGACCTTGAACCTATCAAAATGTAACGTGGGTAGAAAAGATGTTGAGATAATGGCTTAATAGCTCGGTATAGAGTCTTACGCCCCCAAATATCCAAAAACTATATTACTAACACTACTTTCTGATAGATGAACCAAAGTGAGTAAATAAGTTACTCAATGCCACAAGCGCCATGTTTCCACAAGCGCCATGTTTCACGTCTGCAGCTTGATTCCACTTTATGGTTACAATGTGGCACACAGTTACCAGACCATGGCACTCTCTAACAACACTTAAGTCATATAATACATATATGGAGAATTTAACAAGAGCACTGTGGTCTAGTGGTAGAGCATTGGACCCATGATCAAAAAGTCCTGGGTTCGATCCCCACCATGATCATATGTGTTTTGTCCCTGAGCAAGACACTTTATCTGCATTTGCTAAGTACTGATGTTACTCAGCTATACATTGAGAATGATTAAAATAAGTTCATCACAACAGATGTAAAATAAATAAGATTAAACTCTTGACAACTTAACAATGTGAAATATGGTATAAAATGTATGTTCAAAGATATGCACTGAATCAACTTCCAATATATATTTACAGTCAGCAGGAAGTACGGAAACTACTGACTGATTATAAAGTAACTATTTATTTAATTATTTAATAAAATCTTGCTTAACGGCTCATCATCATATATTAGGCTATTTTGAGTCACCCGAGAGAGAGAGAGTGGAAGGATACAAAGGAATTCGGGAATTGCACTTCTCTTACTTGCGAATAGGTAACTATGCTTTTTTAAAGATCTCAGAGGATATAGACTCCTGATATACTTCCCCCTCCGATTTACTTCCCCCTCCGATGAACGAGGATGAGGGGCAGTGTCTTGCCCAAGAACACATTGAAAAAAACTCGTTGGCGACAGTGAGACTTGAAAACAGATCCTCCTGATTTTAAGTCCACTGTGCCAACCATTGGGCCTCACCAGCCCATAGATATTTATTTATTGCTATGTTATTACTAATCTAGAAATGGATCACCTTTTGCTGGGTTGAACACCCCCGTTGTTTGTTCATTACACACAAAACATCTCTGGGACTTCCTGTATTGAGACAGGGCACATTTCTCACAGAAGTAGTGCTTGCACCTGAAATATACATATAAATATACAGTCCTCAGATAAACTTCCTGGTGAAAGGGTATTTTACTTGCTAAATAAATCAGCCAATATTTAAATTTTGAAGAATAATATGATGTTATTAATTAAGTGGTTTCATATTGGCCCAGTTATTGGTCCAAGGACTGTCATATTGGCCCAAGGCCGAAGGCTGCGGACCAATATGACAGTCTGAGGACCAATAACTCGGACAATATGAAAACACTTAATGACAATTTTATTAATTAACAGCCATTATTACAGTATAATTTGTTTTTAATCAAATAGTTTGACATGCTTTGCGTTTATTTATAGTAGCGTTAATTTCATTTATATGTCAAAAAGCGAGCGCGAATGTTAATTAACGAGAATGACGTCACTTAAATCTCGTACTGGTGAGTTTCTTCATATTGGCCTTGTTTTTTCATATTTGCCGACTTCCGGTTCATATTGGCCGAGTTTGCATCGTATTGGGTGTAGAGTTTCTAGTAAAACAAGGCTAATATAGATAAGTTAATTAATAATATTCATTATTGTTTCTTTTTAGTTACAATATACATGTAATAACACTTTTTACATAAATTGTGAAGTTTAAACATGTTCAGTGCTGATTTCATTAATGTACTAATTTTTTTTTTTTCAATGCTGATTTTCCATATTTTAATGAGAAATTACCCTTCAAAATTGCTTATATGGCACACTGATTAAAGATATATAGAAATGGAGGGTGTCTCATTCTCTACCACACATCTAAATATGAAGGTTTTTTCAAATCATAAGACTCTTCCGATATATGCTCAAAATAAAAAGCCGATCTAGACAGGTAGAGTAACTAAATCAACCTTATGAAGTCTGTATAATTAGAGGAATGTAACCTTACGTGGTTTTCATAATGTATTTTCATATTATACCAAAAATTAACAGCAAATATGCAACCATGTAAGCCACAGACAAAGTGAGTCCTATATATCCCCTACTTCTTCGAAGCGGGAGTATAACTACAATAGTGGAGAAGAAGAAGATAACTGGAAAGAAGTATTCTAACGCAGCTATAATGTAACGTGTAACTCCATTGGCCAAGGTCTCAAATTTGCGACCATAAAATGCCTGATTTACAGTCTGAAAAGTATGTGACGTTACATAGCCTTGTAACAAGCGACGTCATTGTTTGACGTCAACAAAATGCCGTTACCGATGAATTTGAGTTTTCATAGAAAAAGAAGTGTGTATGTATGATTTTACCTTATATTTCTGGCATTTAAATAGAAAAGCATTAGAATTGAGATAACCATGCTCAGATTTTCAATCTGGGACGGTATGTGGTTGGTTTTACGGTCTGACATACCGTCCCAGATTGAAAATCTTAGCATGGTTACCTCTTAATTATGTTCTCAATCCCCACTCAACTCAAATCCATGGTATTCAGTTCCCAGTTCCCATTACACTGCCTGTATAGAATTTGTTTGGCCCATTACTAACTAGGGCCTTCAAAATATGCCGTATTGAGCATACAACATTTTACCTAAAACACCTCAATAACTATATTAATACTAGAAGGGTGTTTCATGGAAAACTTGTGTCGCCTGCCATTTTCTTATTTCAGCAAGGACAATATAAATAATTATAAAGTTTGAAAACAAGGGGTGTAAATCCTTCATAAATTATGTAGCAGATGTTTTTTAAGTTGTTAAATTTTAAGTAAAGGGGCAGAAGTTAACTCAGCATTAAATAATGGAAAGGAAGAATTGTAGAAAGTTTCATGTCCATAGGTCAACTTAACAATATACATTTTACAATATAATATGTCCTGACATTTTTATCAGATTTATCTGCCCTTGCTTCCTACACCTCATTACATGGTAGTGGCCTTGCACACCTAGTGTGGTCAGGTTAGCTCTTATATTTCTAGAGTAGGCGACACAAAGCTTATATCAACCCTTAACCCGCTATCTGTATATAATGGACTGTTCTTTCTTTGAATTGAGAACATTCCATTTATGTGACAAAGGGGTGTTTTGTGGAAAATGACTGATCAGCAGCCTGCGAGTTATTCATTTTAACATTCATCAGAACGTAATTGAGATGATTATATAGAAGTTGAAATAGTAAATATAATCAATAAAACCTCCTTACTTGGTCACAACAGGGCTGACAAATGTGTTTTTGCAAATAAAACATTTAAATGGCATATCGTCTTCATCACTGCTGATTTCATAGTTTTCCTCATCTACAAGATACAAAAACAAAATGTTAGTGTTTTTACTACTACAACTTATAACAATATAATTAAATAAAAAATAATTTAAATATAGAAAAATGATAAACAGTATAATGACATATATAATGACCCCAATATTTGAGGTAAAAACAACACTTTTTAAATCAAAATGTGAAGATGTAGACAGTAGTCTAACCTGCTTTAAGAGACCATCATTTCAGCTCTCAATTCTCACTGGTAATGTTTTAAATAAAAATTCACCTGTATTAAGAGACTACATGTGTTGCGAGACAATTTTTGCTTGTCCCTTTAACTCTTAGCCTGCTAAGGGCGACTACAACAGCCTTTGCAGCCAGTGTAAACCCAGATCAGTCATTTAACCAAAACACCCCTTTGTAACATAAATGGAATGGTCCAAATATATAGAAAGGCCAATCCATTATACATTCATAGTGGGCTAAGGGTTAATGGTCAGCTCCTAGTACAGATTTTTTCATCAAATACCACATATATGAGCATATGCCTATAGATGTTTTTCACATTTGTATATGCTTCTTTTATTTCATATAAACCATTTAAGCAAATGAATACCATATAAAATGTTTACAACTGATGTATTAATATGAAATCATTTTTACAGAAAACAGTATTTTTTTGTGTGAGTGGGTAAAGTAGTGCAGAAATAAAATTCCATGACTTTTCCCTGATATTTTTATTTTTTCAAATTCCTTGATTTTTCCTTGAAGGGAATTTTGTTTGGCCATTTGTCCTGTTTTCCAGAGTCCATGGCCACCCTGTACCTTACCTCCATGGCCATACGTTCCTTGCTCCATCTCCCTCTCTAACTGCCAGCCATGTTTGTAATCACTTCTGTCATGCATGAACTTGCAGCTGTCTGAAAGTATAACAACATCTCATAATAAATACCTGTCTACTGAAATGGAGATTTTTTCAAAGATGACACGCATAAATTAAATAATTTTGTCTACTTATCCATATTTTACAGTTTTATATTAGAAAATGTATGTAAATGTATAGTTGTAAGAATGTCACTTAATGACACTTAACAATATTTCATTTATATCACTACTGTATCTACTTCTAGCTCAATACTCAATGTAATACTGCTGCCACAATACCTCAAAGTGTGATGATCGACGACAGACGACAGACTGACAAAGTGATCCCTAAGTGTCAACCATGCTATGCAGGCGACATAATAAATGATACACCACTCAAAATGTTTAATGGATAAATGTAAACAAATCACTCACCTCCAAATCCACACATGCCGGTCTCTTTATAATCTTTACATATATCTGGCTGGTAATCCCATCTCACCGTGGCTCGTAAATGTGCAGGGGCGCGTATTGGGCCCTTCCTGAAATTGTATTCTCAAAATGAGGCTTAAAAGGTTAAAGGTACTACTAAAGTGCCTATTTATCTAATAATAAACATTTTAGAATAAGTAGGGCTATTCCATTAAAACATACATTGTACCACAGGAAGGTGCTTTTGAAAATGAACACCCACCCATAGATGCCAAATTGAGTTTAGAGAACTTCCACTACACAAAGGAATGCTATTTCACTGGTAAATAATAGTGATGATTGACCAAGGGAGACAGACAGTCTGAAAATCAAAGAATAAATGGCTAGGCAGTCTGAATATCAAATTACAGAAGGATAAGCGTTCTGAAAACCAAATGACAGGCAGTTTGAAAACCAAATCAAGGGTAGATAAGCAGTCTGAAAACCAAAGGAAAGGTTGGTAAACAGTCTGAAAACCAAATCACAGGCAAGTAAGTAGTCAGTTTCAAATCAAAGATAGACAGTCTGAAACAAAATCACATATAGGTAAGCAGTCTGAAACAAAATCAAAGGTAGGTAAGCAGTCCGAAAACAAAATCAAAGGTAGATAAGGTCGGAATCTACAGTTTTCTTTGAAATTCAGACAAGTTTCAGACATGTACACTAATTATGCTAAATAACTTGAATTCTATTTTTCAAAAATGACAAACATGCATTGTTCCTAAAAGATTATAAAATTTCCTCTCAAAATATAGCAAATACATGCTAGAAAGCATCAAAATCGGTTTCTCTACCTACAAATACAACTTCATTTACCCCACCCACTCAGCACTGAAAAAAGTGAAAACATGACATTTATAGACAAACGACAGCATATACCTGTCCCTTATTTGAGATATAGCACATCCATAATTGAATGACAAACACTCCAAATTGTCATAAAAATGCTATTTCTACATACCTTAACCGGCTTTTTTTTCCGTAATCTGATGTCGACTCAAGAATTGCAGGAAGTGGTAAAAAAAAAGCTATCATTTACAACATAGCCACCAGTTACGATTTTCTGTTTACAGGCTACATATGGGTCATAGTACAAAAAGTTTATTTATATCAAAATTAACTATTATGTCATACTAAGTCAAAAACACCGCATTTGTGGATTTCTTTTTTATTGTCTAGCCTGTACATGGCTTTTAATCTCATAGATTTCTATTTTATAAGAAATTCCCATGGACATTCATTCGAAACTAAGGAGTCTCCCCTAAGCAGTCTGAAACAAAATTAAAGGTAGATAAGCAGTCTGAAAACCAAATCATATGTAGGTAAGCAGTCTGAAACAAAATCAAAGGTAGGTAAGTAGTCCTAAAACCAAATCACATGTAGGTAAGCAGTCTGAAACAAATCAACGGTAGGTAAGCAGTCTGAAAGCCGAATGATAGGTAAGCAGCCTGAAAACCAAATCAAAGGTAGATAAGCAGTCTGAAACCAAATAAAAGGTAGGTAAGCAGTCTAAAACCAAATGAAAGGTAGGTAAGCAGTCTGAAACCAAATGAAAGGTAGGTAAGCAGTCTGAAACCAAATGAAAGGTAGGTAAGCAGTTTCGCATGAATGTCCATGGTGTAAATCAGAAAGAAATCAACTAAGCATCTTTTAGGTCCATGAAGGTTTTTTATAATAATTATGAAGTTTGATGTTTTTTTCAGTTTTGAGTACTTCTAACTTTATTTTGGTGTATTGGAATATGCATTCTTTGTTTTTTTTGGAGGATATAAATAGAAAAATGCGAAACTATCAAAAACGTCCAAAAAGTAGGTAAAATGGCTCATTTTGAATCACAGGTTGATCAGCATGGAATAACTTTTTAAAAAGCCGGAAAAGGTATATAAAATTTAGCATTTCCTGATATGGAATAGCATGATGAGTGCAGAAATGACCCTGATATGTTTGGGATTTTTTATTTTATTTATTGGCATTTGAAATGTTGCTAAAATTGCTTTTTAGCATGTTTTGAGGGGTGGGGTAATCTGAAAGAAATGGGACTAAAGTTGGACAGAAAATGCTTTTTGATACTTTTATTTGGTATGGAAACATGGGTAATGTTATTGTCTTCTCAGAAATATATGACACAATGATGGTGTGATTTATTTTTGCTCAAGGATTCAGGCAAAGGGCTTGTCATGGGTTTGATTATTGAGAAATATTTTCAAAGTTTGTAAGCATTCGGTTTGTTTGCGAAGAGAACTACTTCGGTTCGAATGGAATTTTTCGATAAGGCAAACCTGCATTACCGGTACTATGAAACCCAGATTATGAACTATGTATATAGTAATACTCTGCGATGCACCGTATCTTGAGATATCTCAATATATGGCTCATTTATCTTGAGATACTCCATGTTGAGATATCACAATGTAATCAGTGTATCTTGAGATATATTGAGATACTTATCTTGATCATGAGATATCTCAATTAATCTTAAGATATCTCAATTAATCTCAAGATATCTCAATTTATCTTGAGATAACTGTATTATCTTGAGATATCTCAGGGTGTCTTGAGTCATATCATCAAGATAGATATCTCAAGATAAATTGAGATATATCTTACAATTTCTCAAGATGTATCGCAACTTATCGTGAGATATCTAACTTGCGATATCTCAAGATCACGTGTCTTGCGGTTGATATATGCAATTTTAGTGGAATTTTCTGAGTTTGAGGTGGGCTTTTTGCCATTTAAAAACTAACCATTGGTGTAATTCTTGGGTTTGCCTTAACACTGTTTCATTATATTGACAGTTTGCTAATGGTAATGTCCCGTTTAAGTACTGGTTGCTATGGTATTTTGATGTTATAGTTAGATGACGTTAAACACAGAATAGCATTTGGCGTGACGTCATATGACGCGTTAAGGAGGAATTGACCTATTCGAAAATTTAAGGCTACGCATATGAACTATATATATTTGTAAATTTGAAGATATTTGCGATTTGAATCTGAATTTTGCTTTGCCGTTTTTTAAACATGTTTTTAATCATAACGTCTAAAATATGGCTATGTTTGACGTTTTTCATAAAAGTCCCGTTGTACCCAGTTTTCAACGTTTTTTTCATTTTTAGAGTGTTAGGCTAGTCACATGAAATTACTTTTTATACTTAAACTGTTCGTCTTGATGAGACCTTTCAACTGTTATATAAATCAATTTATTTACAATAAGACATAAAATATTATTTATATAATTTCCTTTTTCTTTCACCGATTTTTTAACGTGAAATTTTAAGAAAAAAAAAAGTTAAAGCCTTTTATCTTTTAAACGGCTTCATAAAAAAATGCCCAATTTTAATATGTTTCAGAGAATTTAATTTCCTATCCGAATATAAAATAAAATTTGCTAGTCATCGGAATATTTTTTTCCGTATTCTTGTTTTATTAACCATAATACCCTTACGAAGAAGGTGTCTCTGTCGACGTCACGTCGTATATATAATATGTGTACGACTTACGACGTTGACGCAAACATTGGAAACAAACACTGGTACCCTAAATGATAATGATAAATACTGCTCCGTATTTTCTACTTCTTTTCTAGAGTTTATGTGAAAACCCTAAATTTATTTATTTTCATGCATCATGTCTAATTTGATCGAATCTTAAATTACCGCAATAACTATGGACATGTATTTGGTATACCTCTAGGATAAAACAATAAGTTCAAGTTCATTTAAAAGTGTGTTTAATGTATATACAATTTCCAGGCAGCCGTCAATCATGCTAAATATCATAAGATATATGTATTGTTATTAAACATGTAAACTTTTTTTTATCCTACTCTGTATTATTACAGCGTATGTTTTCATGAACTGTTTGTCCGTTTTCTCATAATTAGAGACTACTAGACAGACAATCGTTTGATTATTTATCAAAGCTTTTTTTAATAAAATGTGTAGTTTCAGTCACACAACAAATAAAGGATAATGTATTAAAGTGTTTAAAATAGTACTATACTTCACATTTCGTTTACAATACACAGAATACTTTGCTTATTATGCTTTTGCTAACTGAAACAAAATTAAAACAAGCAAGGTTTAACGCAAGCGTAAAATAGCTGCCGAGAGAAAATAGCATTATTTCTGGGTAGGAACTGGGAACAAAGTTTAACATAATAACAGACCAAGTCACGGGTGTTAAAACAAGAGTTGTCACGTAGACGATAACACGCCATGACCGATTTTTTTACCAGACACTTTCTTCCCAATTTGTGCTACGCGAATCCTTGACATGCCTTACAAATTACACATAAGCACAGAAATAGAATTACTCACATTTATGGGATGCTTTTGCGTTAGCGTGCATTACAACACAGATAAACTGTTCATTGCTACCATGTGTAATTATAAGATTGCGTTATCAAAGTGAAAATACTCAAAGAAACTATTCATTACTACCTTACCATGTGCAATTACTAAAACAATATAAGAGTCGCTGCGGAACGGCAGCGAATAAGCAGACGCTGCTTTATCAGAAGCGAAATATACTGAAAGGAAAAAGAAACGCATAATCAAAAAATTGCATATACTACACTATTAGATACACCCTATTTCAGATATATCTCAATGTGTTGTGAACAAAAAGGGGCTTCAACTAATTACAGAAAGGACAACTCTGTCATGTAGTAGACCTTTTAATCAAAGTATACTTTGTGTTACACGAAATTCATAAATGTTGAATTTTCGCTTGAAAAAGTTAAGCCATTTCAGTAGTGTTTAATGTTAAGCGATTGCAACGTTTAAATCCTAAGGCCAGAAAAAAAAATACCTGTGTTTCTGGTCACCCGACCGTCCCTATTTTTTGGCGCCGACCCTACAGTTTTTTATCAAAAGATTAAATAAAAAACAAGTTTTTTATCAAAAGATTAAATAAAAAACAAATAGTACGAAAAAGCTGGGTACGAAACGGTAATGTACGAAAAGATTGAATACGAAACATGCGCTAAAATCCGTTTTGGCTATTCGTATTGGAAAATGCAGCCATGGGACAGAGCAGAAGTTATGAAAAACATTAATCATAACATGCTGCCAGCAGATATGTTCTTCCAATACCACCCAGCCTCAGGAAAATTATAAAATTCAATCGTATGTAAACTCGTAATGGCAGAAAATATGTGTTTTCAATTTATTTTATTCTTACAAACCTTGTTCAAAACAAACACGTTAAGAAGATATCATGAGGTTGTTTACCTTCTCTCCTTGCAAAATCACTACAAATTAAGTACTTGACAAAGTTAAAGATACTTTAACATCGTCCAAACAACATGGGTAAAAAAAAAAAAAAAAAAAAAAAAGAAAAGAAAAATTTTACCGACCTACCTACCCTATTTTTTTCAGCAGAGTAACCAGAAACACAGGTATTTTTTTTTCTGGCCTAAGTTTGCTCACCTGCTTGAGCCAAATGCGCGTTTTGTCGATAATGAAACTTTAAAGGAGTAACCATTGGTATGCTCATTGCTGTTTAAACCTTCTTTCCGAAAGGACAGGCCTAATTTCGCTCTGTACCATTCGATTAGCAGTAGCATACTGAACATACAATATCTAGCGAAAATACCCGTTATGCGTTTCTTTTTCCTTTCAGTATATTGCTACCAAAAACAGGTGAGACTGTCGTGCAATAAAACACGTGTTTTACCTTCCGCTCCCTTATTTTTTTAATAGTTTTGTCTTTATATATTTACATACATTTTTAATTAATTCTTCATTTCTTCATCTTTCATTAGTTTTTGCGCACATTATGACCTGTTTATGTGTCGACGTGCCGTAAAACACCATTCATTCATAGTATTATTCATCTTCTAAAAAAGCCAAGGTCTCATCGAACGTGAACTGGACAGTGTCGTTATTTGTATTCATACACCCTGTTGCAGACAAGTTTTCTCACCCAGACGACAGTTGTTGCATCGTCACACGTGGCTGTAATGGCAGCAACCTTATATCGTTGTGCGCATTCTGTGTAGACTTTGAATTTAAACTGTGTTCTCCTGAATATGTGATATATGTTGATTAGTTGTATATTTATATATTATTATTAATTCTGTTACATCTGTAATACTTATTTATGAGCATACTCATATATTGGTTAGAAATACATACACCGCATTGCTAGATAGTTTGTATATAGTCGTTTTCTGAGGTACACACGTTTAAATTCTATTTGATGATTTGTTACACAGTTTCTTATGCTATTCGTATGTATTTCCTAAGTGAAATTACGAATTTGGAACTGGAATTCATGTGTACAAAGAGTACATGATAATAACGTTTTAATGGGACACAAGACAATTTTCAATAATTATTTTCACCTCGATTTATCAATTCAGTATCAGTTTGACGTTATATCTGCTGGAATATATTAATATAATACAATTTGGAGTTTTCATTATTTCTTCGTTATTCAACCGTAGCTTAAAAATATTATCGCTACACTATAATCTACGATGTCCTGTTAGGGCCATGTTACCATCACATCTAACTATCGATGGTAAGATGTGATGGTCGATGGTAAGATGCGATGGTCGATGGTCCATCGCATCTTACCATCGACCATCGCATCTTACCATCGCATCTTACCATCGACCTAGATGCGATGGTAAGTTGGCCCTAACAGGACACCGTAATAATCAGCAATTCGTAGTAAAAAAACTCTATTTACTTTGACATGAACTAATCCATAATTCTTTACAATGATTTGCAGATATGCAGGTTATGTAGAAAAACTAACGGGGTGCCAAGAGTTTAAAACATCAAAATTGCCGAATGTCCCTTTAAGTTATAAATTAAGCAATTTTTAACACAAATTCACATTAATGTACAGCATTAAGAGTTTAGAAACGAGTTATCATACAATAAAACATTGTACAACACACAACAATACACCAGATCAGGCTTTTGTTTAAGAGCCGTTATGTCGTCAATATTTGTTGAATATAAAAAACAATTACAGTCTGTTTCAAATAGATCGAATGTCTCTTCCAGCTGAAACTGGAATTCCATATGCTGACCTGGTGTTGCTGTGGTGTTGTTACTCAGATGTTTAAGATTTATCATCTCTTCATCCGCAGTCGCATTGAGACAAGTTTTTTCGATAAATGGACCAATATGTCTTTCCTGTTTTTTAATAGTATTAAAGCTAATGGCTGGTATGCCATAAATGCACTTATATAATTTAAATGCATACTTTAATTATATTCTGCTTTCATATTATGCATGCGTATATAATGTATAAATACTATTTGTATTACTCATATTAGTATTATATTGTAATGCATGTGTTATACTCTTGTTGACATCTTTGAAACAATACATGGGTTGGATAGGCGAAACCGCTAGCTTTTGAAAAATCACGAACAACTCATTACTGTCTGTTTTCACGTACATATATTTAATCACATATATTTAATATAAGTTTTATTTCAGTCAATGAAATTGACGAATTGCTAAAAACCTTCAGCAATTTATATTGAGTAACATGTACAGTCCATCTAGACGGTAACTATAAATAATAATCGAAGAGGTAATTATCACAAAATAATTGTTAATACATCACCAACATGTATAATTAATACAAATACCGTCGACGTCGACGTTATTTTCATGACGCGACGTCTTTTTCGAAGGGTATTATGGTTAATAAAACAAGAATACTGAAAAAAAAATTCCGATGACTAGCAAATTTTATTTTATACTCCGATAGGAAATTGAATTCCTTAAAACATATTAAAATTGTGCATTTTTTTATGAAGCCGTTTAAAAGATAAAAGGTTTTAACTTTGTTTTTTCTTAAAATTTCACAGTAAAAAATCGGTGAAAGAAAAAGGAAATTATATAAACATTATTTTATGTCTTATGGTAAATGAAATAATTTATATATCAATTGAAAGGTCTCATTAAAACGAACAGTTTGATATAAAAAGTAATTACATGTGACTAGCCTAACACTCTAAAAATGTCAAAAACGTTGAAAACTGGTTACAACGGGACTTTTATGAAAAACGTCAAACATAGCCATATCTGAGACGTTATTATTAAAAAACATGTTTAAATAACGGCAAAACAAAATTCAGATTCAAATAGCAAATATCTTCAAATTTACAAATATATATAGTTCATATGCGTACCCTTAAATTTTCGAATAGGTCAATTCCCCCTTAAAAAAAAATAATTCGCATAATATAGCGGCTTGATATAAATCGGGTTATAGGAGGCAACTTTTTAGAGTGGAAATCACTTCTGATTGCACATTTCAGACCTTTTTTATGCTATGAACCCAGATTATGAACAACTCAGTAAAAATGGAAAAAAAAACAGACCGAGAGAAAAAAGTTTGCAAAAAAGCTGTTAAACAGTCTATTTCAGTGTTATCTTAAAAAGGCTCTGTTAGGCCAATTTTTGGACAATCGCAATGATTCGTATGTCAAGAAGTCTGGAATAAATTCGCGAAATGGAAAAAGGGACGTTTAAAAAAAACTTAACGCACAACTTTCCCTCAAGGGGGCACTTCTCAGTTTCGCATGAATGTCCATGGTGTAAATCAGAAAGAAATCAACTAAGCATCTTTTAGGATGGATGGTTTATAATTATGAAGTGCATGTTTGATGGTTTTTTTTAGTTTTGAGTACTTCTAAGTTTATTTTGGTGTATTGGAATATGCATTCTTTGGGTTTTTTGGAGGCTATAAATAGAAAAATGCGAAACTATCAAAAACTTCCAAAAAGTAGGTAAAATGGCTCATTTTGAGCATGGAATAACTTTTTAAAAAGCCGGCAAAGGTATTTAAATTTAGCATTTCCTGATATGCCAGAGCATGATGAGTGCAGAAATGACCCTGATATGTTTGGGATTTTTGATTTTAATTATTGGCATTTGAAATGTTGCTAAAATTGCGTTTTAGCATGTTTTGAGGGGTGGGGTAATCTGAAAGAAATGGGACTAAAGTTGGACAGAAAATGCTTTTTGATACTTTTATTTGGAATGGAAACATGGGTAATTTTATTGTCTTCTCAGAAATATATGACAATGATGCTGTGATTTATTTTTGCTCAAGGATTCAGACTAAGGGCTTGTCATGGGTTTGATTATTGAGAAATGTACATTAAACTGTGGAGTGCCCCCTTAAGAGTCCCAACATTTTTTTACTAAAACAGTCGAATGAAGTATTTCTTGTCTGCATTTCATCATATTTTCAAAGTTTGTTAGCATTCGGTTTGTTTGCGAAGAGAACTACTTCGGTTCGAATGAAATTTTTCGATAAGGCAAGCCTGCATTACCGGTACTATGAAACCCAGATTATGAACTATGTATATAGTAATACTCTGCGATGCACCGTATCTTGAGATATCTCAATATATGGCTAATTTATCTTGAGATACACCATGTTTAGATATCACAATGTAATCAGTGTATCTTGAGATATCTCAATTTATATTGAGATACTTATCTTGATCATGAGATATCTCAATAATTTCTCAAGATATCTCAATTTATCTTGAGATAACTGTATTATCTTGAGATATCTCAGGGTGTCTTGAGTCATATCATCAAGATAGATATCTCAAGATAAATTGAGATATATCTTACAATTTCTCAAGATGTAGCGCAACTTATCGTGAGAAGATCACATGTGTCTTGCGGTTGATATATGCAATTTTAGTGGAATTTTCTGAGTTTGAGGTGGGCTTTTTGCCATTTAAAAACTAACCATTGGTGTAATTCTTGGGTTTGCCTCGACATTGTTTCATTATATTGACAGTTTGCTAATGGTAATGTCCCGTTTAATTACTGGTTGCTATGGTATTTTGATGTTATAGTAAGATGACGTTAAACACAGAATAGCATTTGGCGTGACGTCATATGACGCGTTAAATAAAAAAAATCGCATAATATAGCGGCTTGATATAAATCGGGTTATAGGAGGCAACTTTTTAGAGTGGAAATCACTTCTGATTGCACATTTCAGACCTTTTTCATGCTATGAACCCAGATTATGAACAACTCAGTAAAAAAACAGACTGAGAGAAAAAAGTTTGCAAAGAAGATGTTAAACAGGCTATTTCAGTGTTATCTTAAAAAGGCTCTGTTAGGCCAATTTTTGGACAATCGCAATGATTCGTATGTCAAGAAGTCCGGAGTTTGGCGCGAAATGGAAAAAGGGACATTTAAAAAAAACTTAACGCACAACTTTCCCTCAAGGGGGCACTTCTCAGTTTCGCATGAATGTCCATGGTGTAAATCAGAAAGAAATCAACTAAGCATCTTTTAGGTCGATGGATGGTTTATAATTATGAAGTGCATGTTTGATGGGTTTTTTTAGTTTTGAGTACTTCTAAGTTTATTTTGGTGTATTGGAATATGCATTCTTTGGGTTTTTTGGAGGCTTTAAACAGAAAAATGCGAAACTATCAAAAACTTCCAAAAAGTAGGTAAAATGGCTCATTTTGACTCATGGGTTGATCAGCATGGAATAACTTTTTAAAAAGCCGGCGAAGGTTTTTAAATTTAGCATTTCCTGATATGCCAGAGCATGATGAGTGCAGAAATGACCCTGATATGCTTGGGAAAATTCTTTTTTTTATTATTTATTGACATTTGAAATATTGCTAAAATTGCTTTTTTAGCATGTTTTGATGGATGGGGTAATCTTAAAGAAATGGGACTAAAGTTGGACAGAAAATGCTTTTTGATACTTTTATTTGGTATGATAACATGGGTAATTTTATTGTCTTCTCAGAAATATAATGATGGTGTGATTTATTTTTGCTCAAGGAATCAGGCTAAGGGCTTGTCATGGGTTTGATTATTGAGAAATGTACATTAAACTGTGGAGTGCCCCCTAAACGGTAGATAAATGAATCAGTCTGAAAACCAAATAAAAGGTAGGTAAGCAATCTGAAACCAAAAGAAAGGTAGGCAAACAGTCTGAAAAGCAAATAATAGTAGATAAGCAGTGTGAAAACCAAAATGAAAAGTAGATAAGTAGTCTGAAACCAAATGAAAAGTAGATAAGCAGTCTGAAAACCAAATGAAAAGTAGAGAAGCAGTCTGAAACCAAATGAAAAGTAGATAAGCAGTCTGAAAACCAAATGAAAAGTAGAGAAGCAGTCTGAAAACCAAATGAAAAGTAGATAAGTAGTCTGAAACCAAATGAAAAGTATATAAGCAGTCTGAAAACCAAATGAAAAGTAGATAAGCAGTCTGAAACCAAATGAAAAGTAGATAAGCAGTCTGAAACCAAATGAAAAGTAGATAAGCAGTGTAAAAACCAAATGAAAAGTAGATAAGTAGTCTGAAACCAAATGAAAAGTAGATAAGCAGCCTGAAACCAAATGAAAAGTAGATAAGCAGTGTGAAAACCAAATGAAAAGTAGATGAGCAGTCTGAAACCAAATGAAAAGTAGATGAGCGGTCTGAAAACAAAATGATGGATGGATGTCTAATATTATACATCATGTTTAAAATGAGCACGAATACATGAATTGATTCAACACACACATTTTTAATAGCTACATACCCACAAAAACAGAGAACTTCATAAATCCATTTAAATATGCATTATGGACCCACCTGACGCTTGCACTGGCTGCGTTACCCTGCGCCGTGTCACGCTTCTCGAAGAATACCTGGTAGTTATTCACTCCCCTGTATACCTTGTCATCTTCTTTGCCTTTGTTGGTCTGAAAAACACAATTGATTAGATGTATTCAGAGATCATTGTATCTTGTTCTTGATTAAATATAGTTACAATCATGAATGGTTTTGCTTTTGCCTCTCGACATACATTTAAACATTACTCGTAAACTTTAACTTGAAATTGTAAATAAACCATACACATGCTGAGGGCCAAGATTCTAGGAATCTTTCATGGGTATCCGGTGAATTATGGGAGCTCCAACATGAGGTATAGCTATTGATTATCAGAATAAAGGCTCTGCCAGTTATACAGAGGGTTGGAATTTCCCTTTCTTGCATACCGGATAAGGTTATCCAAATTTTTCATGGGTGGTGGAATATAAGAATCTGTCATGGGTATCTGGTGAAAATAGGGAATTCCAACCCTTGGTATAAGTGTTTTAATCGGACCCGAGGCAGAGCTCGGTTCCGATTAAAACACTTATACCGAGGTTGGAATTCCCTATCTGAACCGAATACACATGATAGATTCTTTTTCTTGCATATCAGAGACATGTTGTGCATTGACGCCGCCAGCTACTAACGTTTTGTATGTTTTCCTGCATACCGGATGTTGGCGTGCGTGAATTTTATCTCGACCCTAGGGTGAGATGGAAATAGCTATCCCCGTTAAAATGACGGATATCATTGTCCAGTATGCAAGAAAGTCTGATCTTACATACGGGGTAAGATAAAAGTTGCGCACTAATATCATCAATGACAGATGTCATTGTGTAAATAAACATGCAAAACGTTAGTAGTTGGCGACGTCAATTCACATGTAAATGATATGCAAGAAAAACAATCTTTGATGGGTATGGGTATCCGGTTCAGATAGGGGAATTCCTTCAACACTCGGTATAACTGTTTTAATCGTAACCTCTAGTTGGAATTCCCGATCTTCATCAAAGATTCTTATAGTCTTCAACACATATCCATGATTGATTATTTCTCTTGCATACCACACTTTGCGCACTGCAATTGCCAAAATCAATACTTTGCAATGACATCATGCCACTGTATACAACTATCTTTTTCTGTTGAGGTCAATGGTTAAAACTATTTATCCAGGGGAATGACTATTGACCCAAAGCAGTGAACTATTGACCGAGATGCAGTCGAGGTCAATAGTTCACTGCTGAGGATCAATAGTCATTCCCGAGGATGAGTAGTTTTAACCAGACAGAAACAGATGTAGATAGTTGTTTTATTATATTGAATCATAGAGAAAAATGTAAGAAAATGTGTCAAGATAAGTAATTTATTTTTAATATGGAAACAATGTTTTCTTTAACAATATGAATAAACAAAATAAAATATTTTTTTCTTATCATATTTATCACAGACTTATTACTTGGTAAACTTAAACAAAGTTAAAGGGACACTGTATGTAACTTTTAGCTATAATTTGGTAATAAAGCGCTTGATTGATCTGGAAGATACTACTGACTCGGTAAGAGAACTATTGACTCGCAAGTCTGGTGTAAACAGGATTGGACACGTTTGAAGTTTAAACTGGGTTGGACAAGGTCGAACACGTTTTCAAGTCAGTAGTTCATACTAATAACTTTCACGTGACTGCTTTTCAGCCAATAAAAACTACGTATATAAAAGGATATATAATAATTTATGTAATCTACCGCCATGTGTAAGATTAGACACGTACATGTGTTCAATGTGTTTATATTCTTGAACAAGAGTTTTTAGTTGCTTAACAATGGATGGTCATGTGAAATGAAAGTGTATATCCAATTCTGTTTACTGGAGAGTGGTTACTGATGCTGACTCTGTGGTTGATTTCATAAGTTTTCATCATTTTTGCAAATAGTTGAGCTAAAGATGATATGGCATGGATTACCTTATTAATTTCCTGCTGTCTTTCAAATATTGCCCTGGAGTCTTTTCCTTCTTCTGTATCTATCTCCACCACTGATGTGGCACCCATGTCCTGGGGTCCTTCAGCCATCTAAAACATACACACACATTCTAGTTATTCATATCATATAGCAATGGCAGATTTAAGGAAAACAAGCAGTGTGTCTGTGGACAGGAATGCCCCTTCTATAAGCAGTAAGATATCAGATGAAATAAGGCCAAAACTTCACCAAAGGTCAATGGACGCGAACAGTGTGACAATATGCGCAACTAGACGTCACTTAATATTGATAATTACTAACAAGTATTGCAAAGTTTTCAATAATTTACCATGATAATCCGTATCAGTATGTATCAGTATTCATAATTCTACCATTGCCGAAATTTTGATATTTTACCTTATCTCAGTAGGGCCACCATTAAAAAATTGTTTGTTTGCAGTTTCCGACCCATGGCTTTTAGGGGTGGGTTGGTAGGTAGGGATATATTTTTTTTTTTAAAACATTTTTATTATTAACGCATGCCCATCGACGGCATGCAAATATCGTGTGCTTCACTAGTATTATCCATAGAGGTTTTTTTTAAAAAGGGTTAAGTTAAATATTAACAGAACATGCAAGAAAAAAGAAACAAGAAAAATTAAAAAAAAAAATTAAAAAAAAAAAAATTAAAAAAAAAAAAAATTAAAAAATTGTTTGGGTCGGCGGATTTGCCGTGGGTCGGTCGCAAACTGCAAACAAACAATATTTTAATTTAGGCCTAGGTGATAAAATTCAAGTTACTCAGTTTTTATTCTTAGGTTCTATAGTAAAATAAAAAATGTTTGGCAGAGTACCTGTATAAGGATGATAATTTTCAAGATTTTATTTTGAAAGTTACATGAAACGTGTATGAAATATGCAGGGTTTAAAAAAAATCACACTGTACATACCATTCTTCTAACAGTATACTTGGTTAAACAGCTAGGATAAGGACCGAGTTTATCACAATGACAGAATTTAGAGGTGTGTTAATTTTCTGGCCACTGATTGGTCAGTTTATTTTGATGATGCTTTATCAAAATTATGAATTCCTTGCATTTGTGCTAATTCTTTGATACATAATAAGATGTGGAATGATAACTTTAGGAAATTGAGCAATAACAGAACTTGAATTAGTTACAAATCTATTAACCTTTAATTGTTTCTTGATAACTAAACATTTAGTGGCCAACAATGAAAATATAATATACTTAAAGGGATCTGGGAGAATAATGAGTTTAAATCCAAACATGAACGAAACCATCATAATACTTGTATGTTTCAGCTGTATATGCATATCTACACTTAAATAGGTCCCATGATATGTCCAATTTAATTACTGTTAATGAATTTTGGTTGAAACCATTATTGAATGAACGGACGTTGTTTTACGGCACGTCGACACATAAAAAAATAGGTCATATTGTGCGCAAAAACTGATGAAAGATGAAGAAATGAAGTAGTAATTAAAAATTAATGTAAATATATAAAAGATAAATCTATTTACAAATAAGGGATGATAAGGTAGTAATATAAACTATATATGTAAATCAACAAATTCCCGTCAACTGGTGTATAAACAAGTAAATATATAAGAACATATTATAATGATTTATAAAGTCTGATTTCTTTCAAGAAATCTAAAACAAGACTAAAATCTATAGTATCAAATAACTCTTTCATAGTATTAACATTGTAATATCTTTACCGCATAGGGTCAAAGTTTACATATTCCAACAAGATATGTTTGACCGCTAACGGTGCAAACAGGGTATACATGTACATTCTGGTAATTAGTCACCTTGTAATAAGTACGAATGAGTATAACGTGCATGCCCTATCCTGCACCGGATACCATTACTGACATTGATAGTAATTTACTATCCTACTCCTGTTTTGGTTGACACCTAGTACACCATTACAGACTTCGATAGAAACCTAGTACCTACCCCCGATTTGGTAGACTGGTATGACACCATTACAGACTTCGATAGAAACCTAGTACCTACCCCCGATTTGGTAGACTGGTATGACACCATTACAGACTTCGATAGAAACCTAGTACCAACCCCCGATTTGGTAGACTGGTATGACACCATTATAGACTTCGAAAGAAACCTAGTACCTACCCCCGATTTGGTAGACTGGTATGACACCATTACAGACTTCGATAGAAACCTAGTACCTACCCCCGATTTGATAGACTGGTATGACACCATTACAGACTTCGATAGAAACCTAGTACCAACCCCCGATTTGGTAGATTGGTATGACACCATTACAGACTTCGATAGAAACCTAGTACCTACCCCCGATTTGGTAGACTGGTATGACACCATTACAGACTTCAATAGAAACCTAGTACCTACCCCCGATTTGGTAGACTGGTATGACACCATTACAGACTTCGATAGAAACCTAGTACCTACCCCCGATTTGGTAGACTGGTATGACACCATTACAGACTTCGATAGAAACCTAGTACCTACCCCCGATTTGGTAGACTGGTATGACACCTTTACAGACTTCGATAGAAACCTAGTACCTACCCCCGATTTGGTAGACTGGTATGACACCATTACAGACTTCAATAGAAACCTAGTACCTACCCCCGATTTGGTAGACTGGTATGACACCTTTACAGACTTCGACAGAAACCTAGTACCTACCCTCGATTTGATAGACTGGTATGACACCATTACAGACCTCGACAAAAACCTAGTACCTACCCCCGATTTGGTAGACTGGTATGACACCATTACAGATTTCCTGATCTCCTTTTCATTGTCGCTGCCGCTGTCGGACACTGTGCCCACGCCTGCCTTCTTGGTGAGTGTCTGAAAGCAGTCGGGTAAATAAACAATACCAGTTAGAACAAAATTTACCATGAAACCTCGTAAAAGCAATTATTGTTCCATATTTGACTGAAGATTATTTTTTACATTTGGGTCATGGCGATCATGACCTTTGACCTACAAAAATTAATAGGGGTCTTCCTGTCAATTTGGACAATATTTATGTGCAGTTTGTGTAAAGTACATACAGAGCTTAAAGAGTTGCTGTGCGGATAAGGCTTTTCATGATCGGGTCATGGCAACCAGGACCTTACCTGATGACCTCAAAATGAATAGGGGTCATCCTGTCCCTGTGGACATTCTAACCTTGAAGTTAGTTAGCATAAGAATACAGCTACTGAGGTTGAAGAGCTATCATGTGGACAAGGTTTTACATGATCAGGTCATGGCAACCTGGTAAAACATGGAACCCTGGACGTTTGACCTACTGTCTGGAAATTGAATCAGGGTCATCTTGTCCCATGGGCCGTCCACCTGTCTAGTTTGATGAATGTGTCTTCAGAGAAGCAGATCTGGGAATGGTGACCTAACCTCTGACCTACTGACCAGGACAGTCTACTCATGTAGTTTGGTCATAAATTATTTCAAAGTTATGGAGAAAAACAAGAGGTCAATGACCTTGAAGCTCTACTGATTGATTTTGATTTCAGGAAGTAGTCGTGATTTCAGGAAGTAGTCGCTACAAACTAGTTTTTTGAAAATGTATTTTTAGTTGTGGCGGGCATCTTGAATTTCCGGCCGACCTGAAATTTTGCTAGGATCAATTAGACAGCAAGAGCAACATTCCTGTGAAGTTTCATGAAAATCCGTCAAGTAGTTTCAGAGGAGTAGTCGCTACAAGTTTTCATTATATAACTCTATGTAAACAAAGATGGCCGCTAACAGCCATGTTTAACATCGAATCAAAACGATTTTTGACAAGGACCAACATCATGTAATGCTGATCATTTTAGAAAAAGTCCCATATCAATATCACTTATAGTTTTTAAAAAGTAGTCGCTACAAACTTGTATTATGAAAATCTATTTTTAGCAATGGCGGCCATCTTGAATTTCCAGCCGACCTGAAATTTTGCTAGGATCAATAAGACATCAAGTGCAACATTCCTGTGAAGTTTCATGAAAATCTGTCATGTAGTTTCAGAGGAGTAGTCGCTACAAGTTTTCATTATATAACTCTATGTAAACAAAGATGGCCACTGGCAGCCATGTTAAATGTCGAATCAAAATAATGTTCGACTCGGATAACCATCATGTCATGCTGATCATTTTTGAAAAAGTCCCATATCAATATCACTTATAGTTTTCAAGAAGTAGTCGCTACAAACCTTTTTTTTAAAAATCTATTTTTAGCTTTGGCGGCCATCTTGAATTTCTGGCCGATCTGAAATTTTGCTAGGATCAATTAGACATTAACAGCAACATTCCTGTAAAGTTTCATGAAAATCCGCCAAGTAATTTCAGAGGAGTAGTCGCTACAAGTTTTTACTATATAACTCTATGTAAACAAAGATGCCCGCTGGCAGCCATGTTTAACGTCGAATCAAAATAATTTTCAGCAAGGATCAACATCATGTCATACTGATCATTTTAGGTAAAGACGCATATCAATATCACTTATAGTTTTCAAGAAGTAGTCGCTACAAACTTGTTTTTTGAAAAAATGTTTTTAGTCGTGGCGGCTATCTTGAATTTCCGGCCGACCTGAAATTTTGCTACGATCAATTAGACATCAAGAGCAACATTCCTGTGAAGTTTCATGAAAATCCGTCAAGTAGTTTCAGAGAAGTAGTCGCTACAAGTTTTCATTATATAACTCTATGTAAACAAAGGTGGCCGTTGGCGGCAATGTTTAACGTCGCATCAAAATAATTTTGACAAGGATCAACATCATTCCATACTGATCATTTTAGAAAAAGTCCCATATCAATATCACTTAATAGTTTTCAAGAAGTACTCGCTACAAACTTGTTTTTTGAAAATCTATTTTTAGCTGTGGCGGCCATCTTGAATTTCCGACCAACCTGAAATGTTGCTAGGATCATTTAGACATCAAGAGCAACATTCCTGTGAAGTTTCATGGAAATCTGTCAAGTAGTTTCAGGAATAGTCGCTACAAGATTTTACTATATAACTCTATGTTAACAAAGATGACCGCTGGCAGCCATGTTTAACGATCATTTTAGAAAAAGTCCCATATTAAAATCACTTAAGAGTTTTCAAGAAGTAGTCGCTACAAAATTGTTTTTTAAAAATCTATTTTTAGATTTGGTGGCCATCTTGGATTTCACATAAATATGAATTTTTGCTAAGATCAACTAGACTTCATGGGCAACATTTCTGTAAAGTTTCATGAAAATCCATTCAGTAGTTTCAGAGGAGTAGTCGCTACAAAAAAAAATTACAGACTAACAGACAGATGAACGACGGACACCGCACCACGGCATAAGCTCTGCTGATCTCTGATCAGTAGAGCTAAAAAAGTGGATTTGTTCAGAATGAGAAACAGACGGACAGTGATTATTATCTGGCTCTTTGACCCTTAGGCCTAGACCTGACATGGTTCATACAGAATTATCATTATGAAATTTAAGCACTTTTTAAGGACTTTTAAGGCCCTAATAACCAGAACTTCTAAAATCGCCGGTTTATCGGTTCCCAGACCGAAATCTGTTTCTCTGGACCGTTTTTCTTTTCAAAATCTCTGTTTAAATCGGTCCCAGATATTTTATCTATCGGTCGTTAAAAAATCTACAATTGCCCTTCACACTCCTTCTGATATCCTAAAATATGCCTTGCGGCAATATTCTTTGATCCATAACACGATTGTTTGTCACTCGATGTGCGAAAGTAGGTCAATTTGGACTAAACCATTACCGATAGTAGGGATTTTTCCGGAAGAGTCTATAGCCAGTTAGCATGCCTTTGATGTGTGATCAGTGAAAGTATATCACGCGTTCTGTCGGTTCACTGAAGCGAGTGTTACCGTCTGTAATTTCTTTGATATACCGTTAGTCGTAAGGTGTTAGCCTGTTTGCTTGTGTCGGTTTGTTTTTTTAAGTAGCCAAAGCTGGGACTGAAATTTGTTTGCGTCATTAAAAAAATTAAAATACCGAGATGTGTTAATTGTTTGTTTGATTTTTTTTTACAATAACTTTAAGTATAATATTAATGACATTAATTAAGGAAAGTGATCAAACCTATGACATTAATTAAGAAAAGTGATCAAACCTGACACCGTTTTTTTTAAGTCGGACCGAAATTGTTTGCGTTAGTCGTAACATTTGGTATTAATTAAGCTAATTGATGAAAAACGATATTACTCAAATTTATGTAAAATCGTATCCGCTAGTCTGCGTGTGTAAGTCCGCGTTTTATACCTACCCGGTTTATTAAACACTTCCGGTTCAATTCCTCAAATGATCAACAATTTTAATATTGAGTGAAAATTATTCATTCAGTAAAGCGAAGACATGATGTCAGTCATTAAAATGTATAAATTGTGATAAAGTAAGTTATAAATAATACCAATATAATACAAACATACATTTTAAATAGTTCTCTATATCAATGACTAAACGGAAAAAATGCATGGTGCAGCTGACATGGTGGGTGGGGTACGGCGATTTTAGTGATTTTTTCAAAATAAGTGCAATTCTTGCAGCAGTAAAAAACCTGGACCGATTTGCATTTTAAAATTTTAGAAGCCCTGCTAATAACCCATTTTAAGGCCCGGTTTAACTCATAACATTATCAGCAAATTATTTTTTTTGCCGATTTTTTTAAAACTACGTCAGATATTATTCCTCTTGTATAATTAATCGACTGATTACGAAATTCAAGGACCTTAAATGATATTTTGTCAGAATTTAAGGCCTTTATAAGGCTGAAGTTGATTTAAGGACTTTTAAAGGCTACTTCTGAAATTTAAGGACATTTTTTTAAGGCTGTATGAACCTTGTAATACAATGCATTCAAAATCCACAAATATGAGCAACGCATCATAAAACTGCAATATTTTTGCCTCTATCAAGACTTGTAGGTGCTGTCCTGAGTCTAACAATCATAGCAACTATGGCCACACAACAGATATAATTCTATATACATAATAGTCGCTAAACATACTGCAGACTGTTTCAATTTTAGCTCTAAGCCGGGCTATTTCGACAACATACACCTGTAGATACTACGTATGATTTTAATATTTTGTAAATTCTCAATATTTATTTGTCAGGTACGTACAGAACATAATGTTTCAAAAATAAGGATTTGTTTAAAAAAATACAAAAAAATCAAATGCGTAAAATATAGGAGCATAATAATCTGCAAATTACAATGGTTGACTGAAATTTGAAAGTTAACTAGAAAAAATAATGCTATAAAACTTATAATGATACTCTGAAATATTTATCTTGTAACCACAATTCCAGGAGAAACTTACTGACTGGACCATTCTGATTGGTCCTCTAGATTTTTTATTTTTGACTGCCACATTTCCGTCATCATCACTGCTGCTTTCTGCAAAAGTAAAAAACGTTAAGAATAGTATACAACTGCCAAGATTCTTTCTGGAGCACAATATTCCAAATTCAAGGATAATACAAATTTAAAAAGATAAAATGATCAACTAAACAGTGTTAAAACAAACAAATATTTTGGCTTTCATCATCTTCAGGACAGTTTTTGTCAAGTTCTATAATAAATTGTGTAATTATGTCTTTAAAGTCAAACAAACATTTGATAGATCTAAAACAACAAAAAACAAATCAAACCAAATGTTGTTGAGCAAAACTTTAGCTGTTTTGCTTCAGGTGTAGCTGATAGATGATGTCAGAAAAAGATTGTGAGGCCATGTCACACAAATTCATCAATCAAGACCATTCTTCGTGAAATTGGGAAAAAATAAAGTAAAACATGCATTTGATAATCTATCGTTAATACTGCACACCAATGTCTACAGAGGCATTTATTCAATATCTACAGAGGCATTTTGAATACTCGTCACACTTTTTTCTTTCTTTCTTTCTTTGTATGGGGAATTTGTGTTTCACACTGGGACTATGTCTGAATAATCTCTATAAAACAGTAAAGTAAACAACAGGTCAATGACTTTGAAGCTCTACTGATAGGTTTTTGTTAGCTAGATCAGCATTCCTGTGCAGTTTCATGAAAATCCATCAAGTAGTTTCAGAGGAGTAGTAGTCGCTACAAGTTTTCATTATATAACTCTATGTAAACAAAGATGGCCACTGGCAGCCATGTTTAACGTCAAATCAAAATAATTTTTGACAAGGATCAACATCAGGTCATACTGATCATTTTAGGAAAAGATGCATATCAATATCACTTATAGCTTTCAAGAAGTAGTCGCTACAAACTTGTTTTTTGAAAAATTATTTTTAGCCATGGCGGCCATCTTGAATTTCCGGCCGACCTGAAATTTTGCCTGGATCAATTAGACATCAAGAGCAACATTCCTGTGAAGTTTCATGAAAATCCGTCAAGTAGTTTCAGAGGAGTAGTCGCAACAAGTTTTCATTATATAACTCTATGTAAACAAAGATGGCCACTGTCAGCCATGTTTTACGTCGCATCAAAATAATTTTAGAGAAGGATCAACATCATTCCATACTGATCATTTTAGGAAAAGACGCATATCAATATCACTCATAGCTTTCAAGAAGTAGTCGCTACAAACTTGTTTCTGGAAAATCTATTTTTAGCTGTGGCGGCCATCTTGAATTTCCGACCAACCTGAAATGTTGCTAGGATCATTTAGACATCAAGAGCAACATTCCTGTGAAGTTCCATGGAAATCCTTCGAGTAGTTTCAGAGGAGTACTAAGTTTTTACTAAATAACTCTATGTAAACAAAGCTGGCCACTGGCAGCCATGTTTAATGTTGAATCAAAACGATTTTCGAAAAGGACCAACACCATGTCATGCTGATCATTTTAGAAAAAGTCCCATATAAATATCCTTTAGAGTTTTCAAGAAGTAGTCGCTACAAACATGTTTTTTAAAAATCTATTTTTAGATTTGGTGGCCATCTTCGATTTCACATCAACATGAATTTTTGCTAGGATCAACTAGACTTCATGGGCAACATTTCTGTAAAGTTTCATAAAAATCCATTCAGTAGTTTCAGAGGAGTAGTCAGGAAAAGTTTACAGACGGACAGACAGACAGAAGGACGACGGACACCGCACCATGGCATAAGCTCTGCTGATCTCTGATCAGTAGAGCTAAAAACAATGCTAGGTGTCAACACAATATGTTACAATAATGTGTCTTTCAATTTTTATATTGAATTTATGAGGCCTCAAAGCACAAAAGTTACTTTTCAAAATTCTTTTTATTTATAATATAGCCCTACATATTGGAAGTATTAAACAGGAAGTATGCAGGAGGTGGAATAAAGAAAAGACAACAAAGCATTTTTTCACTTCCGACCTCGCATAATTTTATGTAATTTATATTTTAGTCTCCATATCTTATTCATTCGGATTATTCATTTGACCCAAATTCTTGTTTGTGAGCATCCATCATAATAAAATATAATTCCTAATAACTCAATTCATCAATCAAAATCACCTTTGCTCGATTCTAACAACACAATTTTTCATATTTCCGATGATTTCGTACCTCGAACAATTCCTTGTCCTTTTCCGCAAATGATGTAAGCTTGTTCGTTTTTGGAATCTTTCGTGGGGCTACCGCTCGAAGACTTCAGCCACTGAAGCATTGTTAGGGACTGAAACCACGTAGTTTCTGTTTCTACCACTTTGGTGGCCAATCTCATTAAAATCATATGCTAACAGTTACTACGCTTGGATACTCTCCGCTTTATAGGATCTGACAACACTGCCTTGGAGGTCACGTCAGATCAACCTTTCATCTAATCAATATTCATGAGAAGATAAACTAAATTCAACCATTGAAATTGTGCATTTTATATGCACTTTAGATGATGTTAGAACTCAACAAACAAAAATCCACATAAAACACATAAATCTATATCCGAAAAAATATAAAGTCTTTGTGTGTTATTGCTGTGATTTTGGACGATATCACAGTAACTGGATAAGTGGCATGTTTTACAGGACGATATCACAGTAACTGGATAAGTGGCATGTTTTACATCAAAAATACAAAGAAAATAGTAACCGAGTTTCTTCAGAAATAAGGTTAATACATGTAGTATGACTTAGTACGTATGGCCCGCTTAGCTCAGTTGATAGCAAAGTCGGCTATTGTGACGTGGTATTATTATTACCCGCGAGTGTAACTTTAGCGTGGGTTCAACCCCACGAAGCGGCACATAATTTGGTGTACCGTTATTGAATTCTGTCAAACAATCTTATTGTTTTTTTCCTGTAAATATTCAATTGGTTGGTTTGTTATGTTTGTCAAGGCAATTATTTTGTGTTTTATAAGCTTAAAGTTACGGACATTGTCTCTTTCAGGCGTTTGCACGACATCATTGGGTAAAAAAAGATGCAAAACGTTAGTTTGGCGATGTCAACAGACAAAACATCAGTGACAAATTAAATATGCTAGTGAAGCAATCTATACCGAGCTCTTTTGTAGGCTTATATCTCATTGGCTAATCGTAAGGTCAATCAGACGTGACCTCCAATACAGTGTTGTCATATCCTTAGTAATGTAGAGTATCATAGCGTGATAAAGGGTCTGATATTAATGAGATTGTTTGGTGACTGCAATTACGATATTTCAGTGCTAAACGCTGTTAGCGTTGAAAAACGCCGCCATATTTGATAATTTGCAAGGCACTAATTCATTGCCCATCTGCGTAACGGAAAGCCATGGTCAGCTATGTTTTTGTTTTTTCGGGGCTCTAAAAACATTTTGGTTGGGCTAATTAGAAAGTCGGTCTGGAAACTGGAAACATACAAAAAAATTGTTTAGGCCAAAAAAAAAATAGGTGTGTTTCCTATTGCATGCTCTAAAAAAAAATAGGGTCGGTAGGTAGGCATTTTCTTTTTTTTTCTTTTTTTTTTTGGAGCAAGATATTGTGAGATTCTACATGTATTTATTTCATAAACCCCATACAAGTTGATGATACAGCTGAAAGTTTCTCTTTGATGTCAGTTTACCTCGATATATTGTGATAAATCATTGTTCAGAACAAATTTAATTTTTTTTTTTTTAATTTAATTTTTTTTTTTCATAAAAAGTTTTAGGGTCGGCCCCTTAAAAATAGGGTCGGTCGGGCCACCGAAACACAGGTTTTTTTTTTTGGCCTTAGGCCTGAGTGTTATTTAACACAAAAATGTGTGTCCAATGTGTGACAATAATTACGAAAGTAGGGCCAGGGCCTTTTGAATTGGGAAAAATGAGCGTAAAATCTACAAATTAGGGAAAAGAATAATCCTACTATATAACAAAGTAAGGCACTAACATTTTTTGGAATAGATTCAAAATCAAGCTCATATACAAGTCTGCAACAAATACATTGTCAAATAGGGCTACATTTAATATAAGAAGAGAATTTTTTTTTTTGTATTTTGGGAAAATATTTTTCTTTTTTAGGGAAAATATGAGGATATTTTGGATTGGGATATTTCGGCCCCAAACAAAGTCCATTTTGGAGCAATTATAAATTATATATATATATACATCCTTGAGGCCCTCAAAATCAGAGTTTAGAATTATTTTTTCTGGTTGTAATTTCTACCTTCGTGTATTAAAAAAAGAAAAGAAAAGGTAATCGACCTACCTACCCGCCCTCTGGGCACTTAAGAGATTTTTTCAGAAACAAGTGGGCCAGATGAGTGAATTCGATGACTCAGCCTTTATCCAACCAATCAATGGCATTCGCAGTGGTAAGCAAATAGTTAAAAATTGCGATGAATCCTCCGCTTTTGATAATTAATTAGGACTGAAAAAATGCTGTAGATAATTAAAGGTAAATTATCTGTTGACAAATTGAAATACATTTTGCCACCATTTATATTGAATTTTGGCAGATAGACAACCAGATTCGAAGCCACCATTGTATTCCAAACTTCTATTCTATTCTATTCTATTCTAAGCCAACTGGTCCATTTGTTTTGGAAAATTCTGTCGTTATTCTTCAAGTTTTGGAAATCCGTTTTTTTGTCTAAAATAACAATTCTAAAACATCAAATTTGATTGAAATAAACACATAATACGACTAATCGAGGATCCTTAAAAGTGAATATTTAAGAGAATGGTGTATTTTGTAACCTTTCCAAGTCCAATGGAAGGCCATGAAGTTCAAGACAATCTTCTTGGGGTGGAAGACTTGTTTAAAAATGTAAGAATGAAACACAATAACGCATCTGTATTGTCACCTTGGCGGGGTTTTATTAGTTATATGGGTTATATATAATCAGGATAGCTCCACGGTGCTATTAGTTATTTAGTTCCAAAGATGTCTACGTACGTAACGTATTATGAACGTTCACCGCTCAATAAAATTATTATTTGCTTCACAGCCCATAACACAAATTTCCGATTAAGATTCCAGAAATTACGAAAGAAGTGATAATACGGTTAAGCGAAATTACTCACCTTTTTCACTTGAGGCTTTACGTCGTCGTTGTTGTGTTCTTTTTACCGTTTTTTTGAAAAATGTGCACACTGGTTTGTTTTCCTCTTCTATGTCGGCCATCTTGCTATTAAGTCCTAAATGACTTTGTTTAACAATATCTGATTGGCCAACATTCCGGGCAATCCCATATTTTACGGTGTGCCTAAAAACAGTAAGGTAGAGTAAGGTAGCGTAAGGAGGCGTAAGGAGGCGAAAGGTGGCGTAAGGTGGCGTAAGGTGGTATAAATCGGCGTAAGGATGTACAAATTATTATATTGTGGTTTTATGCCTCATATATAGCAATATTAATTCAAAAGAGAATTATTAACTTATTAGTAAAATATATCCCTAGGGTGAAAATGACGATTTAAAGTTGTATGATGCAAAAGGCCAATGTTTTATATATATATGAATCGGCGTAATATACCACATAAATATAACATTGTATTATATTACATTCTTTTTATTAGAAAGAAATAAAAAATGATAGAGAGAAGTAGAGATAGTGCTTATACTAGTATCGCTTCTTCACTCTATCCTTCATGTAATGGAAGCTTTTTGCCTAATATTTTTGTAAAAAGTACATTTACAACTTGTCACGTTTAAAAGGACATTAAAAACAATTTTAAAAAGCGCAACAGTAGTTTTAATTAACCTATGATTTCAATTTCAATTTTTATTAAGGCATAACTGCTAATTAACACGGATTAAAGAAAACTGCTAATATTGCCGCACATGTTCTTTTAAGGTATCTGCTTGTTTGTTGAAGTACGTATCATTGGTGATAATTGATTTATCATAATTGGATTATCTAAAAAGTTAAAAAATGTAAACTTTTACAAATTAGGGATAAGTGTGATCCATATCAATTGATTTGTGAAATGTTTGACGCTGGTGATTATCAAACAATGATCCAGTTATGTCCAACGCTAATTAATATAAAGTGTTTTATGAACCAATCAAATGAATGCGTCTCTAAGAGTTCTTTTTTTCTGTATTTAAACTAGTTCCATTTTTACCGCTTTTTAGTTTCTATCTTGATTGCTATAATAACTTTCATTGTTTTGGATTTAAAAGTACTTGGATTTAATATCTTAAATAAAGTTGTGTGTAATCGCGAGTTTGAATTTTCATGATGAGGAAGATAAGATCGCGGAAGGCACAATTTCCTTGTGGAACTTGTAAGAAGGAATGTGAAGAAAGTTGCCTTTTTTGTGAGGTAAGTCCGCTATTTTACATATGACAGATACGAGAAGTTATGCTAATAGTATCCTGAAAACAAGGTTATACTTGGTTATACTTGTCACTATTTTATACGAAGTTGTAATACATGTTCAGTTCCAAATTTTGGTTAACAAGTTAATTATATCTATTATAGTAAAATCAAACGTATGATTATATATTGGTTTAACATGGTCCAACTTTTTTAAGGTATTGACCTGTAATGGTTCTTAATGAGATCTTTAATAACTTTACATATATATTTAAATGAGGTTAACTTCTTTGTAAAACGCAAATTGACAGTATATTTCATTTCTGTGTTCTATATCTTGACTAATTTGTATTCATAAGGCATGTGTATCTTCATCTATTCTTAAACAGTACCACACAACTCAAGGGAAGCCTTTACTGACCACCGGTGATGGTGATTGTCTTTTTAATGCGGTGTCAATACTGATGTACGGAAATGAACTGAAGTCCGTTGAACTTCGCTATAAAACCGCAGTAATGATGATTGAAGAAGAGGCGTCAATTGTAAAACACAAAGACAGGGCCAACATCATGCTGTTGTCACCAGACAAAAAACGTATATGATGAATTGAATCAAGGTAGCGATCTGCATGAACTCCCTAGAAACTTGAAACAAATTCAAAATATGAAATACAATACGACCAAAAGATCGAAAAGGGAGGGAGACAACGGTTACTTGAAAAACCTTGCGGACCATTTAATTCATATAGAAAATGAAGTGTATAACGGCCATCCATTCATAAGATCTGTCAATCATCTACATTCTGGCGCATCGGTTATAATGTATACCGACGAGCAAATTCAAGATATCCGACGATTTTGCTGTCGTGACCACGGTTCGATCCTAGGCGTGGACAAAACATACAATTTAGGACAGTTACATTTAACAACAACAGTTTTTAAAAATCTTGCAGTTAATAGGACAGATACAGGCGAATCCCCGATTTTCTTAGGCCCCTCATTTCTTCATGGCAAATCTGACTTCGAAACATTCAACGTTTTTTTCACAAACATTGCCAGTCACTTTAAGGATGAGGATGAGGAAATTGAAAAGCTCGTCATAGGTTCAGATGATGAAGTGGCGCTTAGAAAAAGCCTTAAACGATCCTTTCCAAATTCAACCCAAGTTGTTTGCACCCGTCATCTGAAAAACAATGTAAAAGATTATTTAAGTAAAAAGGTCGGAGTAAACGAAAAAGACAAACAAGACATTGTTAAATCTCTTTTCGAAGAAAATGGACTGACAGATGCGAACAGCACAATTGTGTTTGACACAGACTTAATACCATAAATTCAAATGTGGAGTTAAAGGCAGAAGGATTTAAGCCATATTTAGAAAACAGGATCATTCCTATGATAAAAAATCAGGTAAATTTACCATCAAGATTAAAAAAAAATGGACGCAGATTGGACCAATAACAATGCGGAATCAATGAACAATTTGCTGAAAATAGGAACTAATCACAAAGTGGAGGATATGGCCGACCTAATAGACATTATTCACCGAATGGTTAAGTCGATGTATAAGGATTGCGAGAAGGCACTGGTAAGAATGGGGAACTATAGACTGAAAGACTCTTACGAACATTTAACAATTTCAGTTGACACTTGGTGCCAGAAAAATACTTCTGAGCAGAAATCATACCTTCAGAGGTTCTACAAGGACAAAGGACGAAATAATAGAACTGTCACGTCAACAAACGGCAATTTAACCGTCCCAAAAACCCCAAATGGCGGGAAAAAACCATATCAAAGAAAGAGAATGGCAGCAGAACGGACGGCACCTCGCAAATAAAACTCCGTCGGTATATGACTGCCTTCCTCAAGCAGGCAGGCCATGGCTCATTGAGCACCGACACTATGGTTAAGGTCAGTGAAAAAGAACAAGTGTAAATAAAACTCGTCGGTATATGACTGCCTTCCGCAAGCAGGCAGGCCATGGCTCATTGAGCACCGACACTATGGTTAAGGTCAGTGAAAAAGAACAAGTGTAAATAAAACTCGTCGGTATATGACTGCCTTCCTCAAGCAGGCAGGCCATGGCTCATTGAGCACCGACCCTATGGTTGTCTTGTATATACGTTTCACGCATAACTTGTTTAAATATTACCGCATTCCTTTTTAATTTCAATGTTATATGTTGTAGTGTATATATTAGCATGCTCGAGTCTTATATGTAAATTAATAGCCTCATTCCTATTTCTACTGTTGTATTCTTGAATTAAACAAGAGAGAGACAGAGACAGAGACCGTGGCAGAGAGAGACAGAGCGAGATAGAGAGAGAGAGAGAGAGCGTTTAACTTAACTATATATAGCAGTATATTATATACTTTATATATTTACCATTTATATATACTTGTTAAGCCTAAAACTTTTTGTACAGCTTGTTTAAATGAGAGAGAGAGAGAGAGAGAGAGAGAGAGAGAGAGATGTTTATAAATTCATTTTAGATTCATTTTAGATCTACTTCTTTGATTAAACGTTTAAACAATGACTGTGTTTTTATTTCATTCCTTTTTATTTATGAACATGTTTGAACTTGAAAACACGACAACTCGATGTGTTGTTGTTGACACTTGTCATCAATAATAATTTATGTTGGGTTCTTATTGCTAGCGGTGGTACACAATATAAATGATTAATGCAACAAAAACTAGCCGATTCGTCGTGTTTTCCTAACCAAAGTATTTCATCAATAATATTTCAGTCGATTCTTTTAGGTCTCATTAAAATAGCTAATTAAAATAACTATCCCGCAAACAACAGCCACATTTTACAACATATGTACGTGTTATGAGAATCAAAACTCTATAGACACAATATAAACGGCTTTACCAGGCCAAACCCATACATTATTATATGACATAAACCCATGGATAGTGTTTGATAAACGGTGTTGTACTTGTAATCTTGCCGCTATACATATAAATGGAATCTGGAGACAGCAACCGCATGAAGAGAAAGAAGCGTAATCATGTGTGAATATAAACTAGTAAAAAAACATAAGGTCCATGACCTTGAAGCTCTACTGATAGGTTTTGATAGTTAAATGAGTTTCTATTATATAACTCTATGTAAACAAAGATGGCCGCTGGAGACAATATCAATAAGACATCAACAGTAACATTCCTGTGAAGTTTCATGAAAATCTGTCAATTCAGAGGAGTAGTCGCTACAGTGCAGTTTACGGACGGACGGACGGACGACGGACACAGCACCACGGCATAAGCTAAAAATACTTTAACACGAAGAGATGACTATATATTTAGTATCTAGGAGTATACTGTATGCACAAATAAGAAAATAATTGTTAATCAATTCTCCAATATGTAGGCTACATATAATGCGTGAATTCAGCTATTTTTTCCTCTTTTTTTTTTTATGTTTCTTTTTATTTATTTATTATTTTTTAATGCAACACATATGCTCCCTACTCCCCATTTGCCATATTTTTGTCACCTTACGCTATATTTCGCTATCTTACTTCGAATTACTCCACCTTACGCCACCTTACTCCACCTTACGCCACTTTACTCCACCTTACGCCTCTTTACGCATCCTTACTGTTTTTAGGCAGACCCCATATTTTACCCAATCAATGTGAATGTAACAAAAATTGAACATTGATCACAATCAAAAAATCTGCATGAATCGGACGCTTATTGAACTGGAGAGCATGAAACAATGACAGGCGTTGACTTTATGGTTTCTGTTATATTGCCAGCAAGTGGAAGCGGTGAACGTTTTGGACAATATCCCCCTAAGCAATTCAGTGTGCTGCTAGAAGAACCACTGATATTTCACACATTTTCAACGTTTCACAGGTTCCTTATAAAAAAGTGTTATTCGTCCTTAAGGCCATTCGTACTTCGAAGTCTGTCTTGTTTAGCTTGAAACAAAAGGTCCACATTTTCAGTTGGACAAATATTTCATAAAACATCACTTTTTGTGGCAGTTTGATGCTATCAGATAAACACATATTATAAACACGTCATATACTGTTTAATCAACTGCATTTCCAACTAAAACCACGTGAAATTCATTTGCGACATACTTTAAAAAAAATAGTTTGACAGTTGTTACCACTAGCCCTACCCCCAACCCCTAGACATCAGATTTTAAAATAATGAAATCGTTTGATATGTTGTTTATCTCTCATGTTAATTCACAGAATAGGTTAATTCTACACAGGTTCCAAATTATGAGCAAAAATACTGAAAAATGAGAGTATATACACGTTTAACTGTTAGTTTAAACATATTTATTTTACATTAATTGCAAAACAAGTTCTTGCAACTTAGATTAATCACTCTCGGTGGCTTCCTGGGTAGAACCAGTACTAATCAATGTGGATTAATTACCTTGCTCAAGGAAAAGGCCAAGAAAAAAAAATAGCCGTGTTTCAGGTTTCCTGCTCAAAAAAAATAGAGTAGGTACAAGGGAGGGTGGAGCACAAAAGCACCTGACATTTTCGAAAAGTTGCGTTTTTTTATATATAAATATCAAAATACACCATTCTCTTAAATATTCACTTTTAAGGATCCTCGATTAGTCGTATTATGTGTTTATTTCAATCAAATTTGATGTTTTAGAATTGTTATTTTAGACAAAAAAACGGATTTCCAAAACTTGAAGAATAACGACAGAATTTTCCAAAACAAATGGACCAGTTGGCTTAGAATAGAATAGAATAGAATAGAAGTTTGGAATACAATGGTGGCTTCGAATCTGGTTGTCTATCTGCCAAAATTCAATATAAATGGTGGCAAAATGTATTTCAATTTGTCAACAGATAATTTACCTTTAATTATCTACAGCATTTTTTCAGTCCTAATTAATTATCAAAAGCGGAGGATTCATCGCAATTTTTAACTATTTGCTTACCACTGCGAATGCCATTGATTGGTTGGATAAAGGCTGAGTCATCGAATTCACTCATCTGGCCCACTTGTTTCTGAAAAAATCTCTTAAGTGCCCAGAAGTGGGTAGGTAGGTCGATTACCTTTTCTTTTCTTTTTTTAATACACGAAGGTAGAAATTACAACCAGAAAAAATAATTCTAAACTCTGATTTTGAGGGCCTCAAGGATGTATATATATATATAATTTATAATTGCTCCAAAATGGACTTTGTTTGGGGCCGAAATATCCCAATCCAAAATATCCTCATATTTTCCCTAAAAAAGAAAAATATTTTCCCAAAATACAAAAAAAATAATTATCTTCTTATATTAAAAGTAGCCCTATTTGACAATGTATTTGTTGCAGACTTGTATATGAGCTTGATTTTGAAACTATTCCAAAAAATGTTAGTGCCTTACTTTGTTATATAGTAGGATTATTCTTTTCCCTAATTTGTAGATTTTACGCTCATTTTTCCCAATTCAAAAGGCCCTGGCCCTACTTTCGAAAATGCAGAAAAATCCCCGTCACAGAGCAGAACAAACATGCACTTGTTTGGAATATTGTTTAAATAAAACATGCAACGTACATAAAAGTACACACATCTCTCTATGTTGCTATTCTAAAGCTGAAAGTATTAAATATGTTAAACAAGTGGATTGAAGCACATTAATTCTATTCGTCATAAAAATCATTTCTATTAAAAACAAATAAAACAATGTTACATGATATTACAAAATGATTTCTTGACTCGTAATAACATGATATTAAACATAATAACATGACATCACCAAATATAAATTTCCATAAATCAGGATTTCACTCGGGATTTCACTCGGGGTCCACCACGGAGTTGCATAGAATGATATTTTTAACAGAGGAACGTACGAGACAAGAAAGCGGAAAATCATCAACATATTACATTGTAAAACATATGATATAATGAAATAAATTACTCTTTTTTTTTTTTACTTTTAATAAATTTCAGTTTTATAAACATGAGCTACATGAGCCGAAGAATACATTTGACTTTTTTTTTATTGTGTTGCTAAGAAAAATACATACAGAACCGGTGACAGTAATATTGTAGTCTTTATATGAAGGATGAACCTCCCGGATAATTTGCCGGTAGAAATACAGCTAATATAACTCCTGGCCTCTTAACGACCTTGAAGGCCATAAGCCATTGCCGGGTAAAAACAAGCCTAAGCATACGAGGTACACCAATCGCAGTATTTCCAAAACTCCCAAGCAGTTGCATAACCACGTGATCACCCATGTGACCTCTTTGGTGTATCACCGAGGCAGTTTTGTGGTCGAAGGGTATGCACTGATGGGGAGTTTGAGTATTTCCACCGGACAAAAGCATTGACGAATACAGAACGAAAACAATATCGTCATCATCGCGGCACAAGGGATCGAGATTTGTTTGATTTTTTTTATGAATTTTATTTTTTGAAACTGGGAAAAAAAAGTTAGGGTCGGGACAAAATATAGGGTCGGTTGGGAACCTGAAACACGACTATTTTTGTTCTTGGCCTTAATAACATACATAACGGTGAGGATCGAACCCGCGACCTCTCGATCCGGAGTTTGGCACTTTACCACTGGACCACACACTCCACTAACTGTTTAACTGTTTATTGCAGAATCCCATGGATACATCAGATTGTAGTGCCTGTTGGCTGCGACTTCATAGAAGATGTGAAGCAACTTGTTTCTAGACATAAACTGGATAAGGTGACAGTTGTAAACGGTTGCACAACTAGGCATAGATCCATATATGCCGGAGTTAAGGCTTTGTCCAAAGGTATGATTATTAAAGGGACACACAGCAGTCGAGGGATCCGCATGAAACTATTGTCTCTTGTTCTTTATTTACATGTGACAGAGAATACAGTTTAACTAGAGACTGAGCCAAGTGATAGAAGATCGAGAAAAGTGCTCCTTTGAAAGTGTATTAATTCCAAATATTCCGTTCCTTTACTGAAATAGTACTTTTTCAATGCAGAGTTCCCAAATTTAAATGCCCTAAAACCCCTTAAAATTGCTGAACTTGAGCAATGATAATGAATATTGACCAGGGAGCATACTGCTCTTAGCAGCATCTAAAGCCTGTTTTAACCATTGACCACTCCAGTGGTAGCGCCGTGGTGTAATGGTTAGCATCATGGTTTAGTAACCCAGGGATTGCGCGTTCAATCCCAGCCAGGACCGAATTTGGGTTAATTATCGAAATATTTCAAAAAAGTATTTCCTACCTTACCAGTCCTTCGGATGAGACTTTAAACCGAGGTCTGCTCGCTAAAATGCTTAGTGCAATACAGCGAGGATAAATAAACGCTTATACGCACGACCACTCCAGTCAAGGTCATTGTAAGTTTCAGTTGAAAAGTCATTTGCATATCTTCATCAAACTTTGCATATATCTACACTAAGTCTAAATGACAATAGTCATGTGTCATGCATTCTGAAAAAAGTGACTTTTAGTCCCCATCCTGTCTTGAGAGCATCCATCTCTAACCTTTGCCTATTTTTTGCTGTCAGTGGAAGGCACCCATGTTGTGATCATCCAGGATATAGTGAGACTGTTTGCCGAGGAAGACATCATCAAACAAGTGGCCCAGGCAGCCAGGCTACATGGGGTAATGTCATGTTTCATTACTAAATGCGTATCAGTTGTCAATCACAGTCAGGTCTTTATTTCTTGATTATTTGTTTTACAAACCATCAAGACAATTTGACAAAGAAATGCCGTAGGAGGAGAAAAAAATACAATTCGGAAAAGCTATATTTTTTATTTCATTTAAAAGGAAAAGAGAATAAAATGTTCAATTTAAATGTGGAAAGAGGTAAAAAATAAAATAATCAAATTCCTTATGGAAAATCAGTCAAAGAAATTAGGAATTTTGTTCACTAGCCCGAATTATTATATGATCATTTGGACTATTACAATTTTCATAAGCCCGACTATATACAATTTCTAGATTTTTACTACCGGTAGCCCTAATTAATATTTATTAGTTTTTTCACCTTCGGGTTAGTGCTAATTTCGACCACTGGAAAATTAAAATTGCTAGTTTCTTTTTATTGTAGGAGGGTTCGTAAAACGAATTATCAAATAATAATGGCCTCAGAAATGTTTTAATTTCAATGAGAAAATGTGTCATTTAAAGTGACATTTTAAAGGTCAGTGACCATACTTTTAATTGTATTATAAACTTAAGGTAATTTTAGTCTTCAAACATCACAGGAGCATTGACTGATGGTCACAGCAAGAAGCAGATTTTTATTTCCACTACAAATTGTATATTGAAATAACATGCTTCATGGAATTTGCCACTCACTACCAGCGTTCAGATTGTCATAGAACAGTCTTACTCTATTAAATCATTTTAGAATTATTCTATATTTAGAGTTTTATGATTCTTGGTTTCAAAAAACTTATTACTCATTTGGAGATACAAACAGTCTTAATCTGTTTCTCATGGCAATTTAAATGCTCAGTCAGTTCTCAGAACATGCTGAGTTGCATCATAATGGCATGACGATGTCATAAAACCAGGATGAGATGTCATAATACCAGAAAGTGATGTCGTGATAGAAACAACCAAATGAAAATATGAATGAAGCATTCTGATTAGTTCAGTGATAAAAATTGGACAAATGAAACCAGTTAATTCAAAACTCATTACATTCTCAGAACTCATTGAGGTTTTACTTGACATTGAGTAATTAGGTTCTTGAAATCCAGGAACACAAAATTCTAATAAAATAATTATAAAATGATTTAATAGACTGTTATAAATGCATTTGCCAATCACTTCTTAATTATTATCACCAGGCTGCTGGTGTTTATCGCCCCCTGGTGTCCACTGTGATAGCTGTGGACTCTGACTGTTTCCTCCAGGAATCCCTAGACCGGAGGTTATACAAAGCCAGTGAAATGCCTCAGGCATTTTCATATGATGTTATCAACACGGCTTACCAGAACGTAGGTATAATCAGTTTTATTGATAATTCTACAAATTTATATATTAATGTAGATGTGGTATTATTTATTAATGTATTTTAAAAAGTGATACTTTGATGAGTCGGGGCGTCCGTGGCCGAGTGGTTAACGTCTCTGACTTGAAATCACTTGCCCCTCACCGCTGTAGGTTCGATCCCTCAGGGGCCTAGGAATCTTTATGTGAGGAAGCTATCAAGCTGGCTTGCGGAACGTCGGTGGTTCTACCCAGGTGCCCGCCCGTGCACGAAAATTGCCCGGAGGGGCACCTGCGTCTTCCTCCACCAATGGGAGCTGGAAAGTCGCCATATGACCTTAGCTGTTGGTGCGACTATAAAATCCAATTCAATCAATTGATGAGTCGATTTATAAATATGAATCAATATGAAACTTAATTAACTATTCATGAATACTTTAGTACATATGTACGAAATACCTATCCAGGGCCTTTTTACCAGCTTTGGGGAATGGACCTTTGAGCCTTAATTTGGGGGGGGGGGGGGGGGGGGAATCCATGAATGGAGAATGAAATTTCCAGAGGTAAGTTTAAAAAATGGTGAAAACTGCAGAGGTAAGTTTAAAAAATGGTGAAAACTGCATGATTTTGTATGAAATTTGTTTGGGGAAGGGGCCTTATACAGACCACTGCAAAGAAGGTAAAAAAAAAAGGCCCTGCTATCTAGATCTATGTAAATTCAGGTCCTTTTCTCTCCAAATATGTTATCTTAATAAAACTATTTACTGTAGTAATACAGCCCAAGCAATAAATCCGTTCAAAAGGAAACTTGACCATCTAATTGAATAATGACGGCACCATAAGGGATGATCACCCTAGGGACAATTAATTACCAATTTGTTATGTAACATGTACCATCTTAAAGAGCTTGCGTAAAAGACTTCTAAACATTGCATAAAAGAAGTAATGGCAAATTAATTAACAACAAAGATAAAAGAACCAGGAAAAAATATCATAATTATGTTACAGGAAAAATCTGGTTTTGACAGAAAGTGGATCTATACAAAAATAGATGAAAATGTTGATTGTTGTTGTTGTTGAATGTTGTTTAACGGCTCATCAACACAGTATATGTTATTTAAAGCTGTCCCAGATAAAGGGGAAGTATACATAGGAATCCGAGAACCGTGCCCTACTCTTATTATCGAATATATTCCTGTGGTTCTTTAAAGTGCTCGGAGGATAGAACGATACACGGAGATGAAAATGAATGTATATCTGAAAATAACTTGTTGCAGTTATTTTGAAAAAAACAACCAAAACAGTAATAATCTAAACAAGTTATTTAAAAAATAACTTAAACGAGTTACACCCCTGCCTGATCAACATTAATACCCAGATTTATTAATCCAGTTTCATCTTGGCTTTGAACCTGTTTGCATTTAATGATGAGCTTTTTATTGGCTTCACTATTGATCATTTTGATATTTATGTCATAATTGTGAAAATTGGTAATGGACTCACACCACTATTATCTCCCTTGAATACTCGTGCCCTACAGATGATGGAGGTAGATAAAAAAAACAAGTTCGCTTTTCTACATTTTACAGGATACATTGATTTATCTTTACCAGGTTCTAAATCTACAGCATTTTAGGAAGAGTTCACAGAAAAATGCATGTTGATATAAGATTTCTAGCTAATTCTGCCTCATTTTACACATCATGGGTCTAATCTCCACGGGGTTGTATTTTTGTCTAAATTTTGATAGGTGTCACGCAAACATGAAATTAAAAAAAGTTCAATCTGGTAAATATTTGTTAAAAGTTAATAACATGCAGATATTGGATCAATGAAGAATTGAAGCATAAATGCATGTTGCAAAATCTTTTTTATCTCTATGCCACGAACAAAAACATTACAATGGGACCCTATGGAAAATTAATTGTGGTGTGAGACGTTAATGTTGGATTTCATACAGGCAACTGAATTTGACTTCGAGCATGGAACGGAATGCCTACTGTTGGCAATGAAGTACACAGGGACCAAGGCTAAGCTCATAGAGGGACCTGACAGTCTGTGGAAGGTAGGTCTGCATTCTGTATGCTTTTAGAAACAGCATACGAAAAAGAAAGCATTGTTGTTTTAAAGTTGGTACTTATGTAACATGTAAAAAACGTGTTTGAGTGATCCCCTCTGGCTTATGTTTCCTTTGCGCCACCACCACTGGCGCCAATTGAAAAAAAATAGAAAATTGGCCATTTGGCTGCAATAGCAATACACAGTTATTTAGAGAATAATTTATATTATACAATTATTTAATTAAAGAAACAAACTGAATGATATAAATCAATTGATAGTGTCTTTTACTAAATGGGGTTGGGGTGCATAGCCTTCCTTGCGCTGCATCATTAAACAAATGCTACCCTTTAGCAATCTGGCAGAGTATTGCAATTAGTCAAACAAGGAACATAATAAAACAATTATTGATTTAAAATGTGTTTAATATATCCTTGACTCGCTAAGCATGCCTTTGTGTCCATTGTAAACCCAGATCAGCCTGCGAGTAACTAGTGGGCTGATCAGGGTTTACAATGTCCGGCTGTTGATCAGTCATTTCCCCCAAAACACCCCTTTGGCACATAAATGGAATGGTCTTATTTCAAAGAAAGAACCGTCCATTATATATATGTAGCGGGTTAAGGGTTAAAAGTAATGCATTTTGGCAAGTCGTAGATATAAAACAAATCATATCCATTTGAAATGATCTCATTGTTAGGACCATTTCAGTTGTTTTCTTTCAGTCAATCGGAATCATATAAATTACTGTTTTCAAGATCCCAGGCTTGAAGGCAAACAAGCGCAGGTCACATGTAAATATCATCCAATCAAAACTTAAAGTAATTCAATGTGCCAGTCAAATAAAAAAAATTATCTATCAAATTGCGGCAATTTGACCATGTTTGTACAAAGTACTTGTATCATTATCATTAAATGTTTTAATTTTAGGTAACATACAAGAAAGATATTTATGCAGCCGAAGGAATGTTAAAAGGTGAGTTTCTTATTGTTGTCTCACCTTTGAAGAAGGTGGCGAGGCATAGGTATCCATTTGCGACAGCAGCAGCAACAGTTACGTTATAGTTTTGCGTAAAAGTTTTTCATATTCTAACTTTTTCAACATTGCTTATTCGAATTCATTCAGACTTTGCATATGTATTCAGTATTATTAAGGTCACAGACACACAGGTTCCATAACCCTATATTGCATTTTAGCAAAATTATGGCCCTTTTATCGACTTAGAAATTCATAAAGGAATAATTATATTTGGAAATGAAAATGGCAAAATACCACTATTATTATACTCGCGGTGTGGGAGTGTAATAAATCCATGACGTAATACACTAGTCTTAGAAATATGCAAATTAAGGCCGAATGAGCACTCGGTATTTTCTGTTCAGCTCTGTGTTCAATCAAAATTGATTCGTCGATTGTCGTAACCTTTAAAAGAACCAGTATAGCATCTTATCATTTTATTGTTTTATCAATTTAATATTAATCAGAAACTCATGCAAGATACTCTATATATTAAACAATCATGAACATTTTCAGCCAAATTTCTTTGTTCATGTAAGTACTGGTAAACTATTTCTACAAATACTAACTTTAGGTTACTCTGGAATTTTGGGTTCTCCATCTCTGTAATTGGTACATCAGTGAAGCAATGGGAGATACATTGCAATTGTGTTTTGTGCACATTGTTTCATTGGTAACAACTAAAAATTAAAGGTGTTTTTGTTCTGGCGCGCACTTGTGATTTGAATGACCAAATATACCACTTAACTTCATGTGCTTTGAACCGTTACCTAGTGTACACTTAGAATAGGACCCCTGCAAAGCCCTCCAGAGGCCCCACCCTTTCATGTTTATTTTGCCATTTTTTGTTGTGTTCATTAGAGGTCTTCATCATGACCCTGTGTGTGAAATCATGGGAACATGACTACATGCTTTATATAATGTTTACTATATAATTTGCAGCAACTCTGGAGTTCTGCAGGTTAGAAGGTTCTAGGCCCATTCACCATATTTTATCTCAATGTTAATTAGGAAGAACCAGACAGTCATGTTCATTCTTGTTTGGTGCAATATAACCTTTTTGTGTTGGTATGCCGTAAAACACAATTTAGTTCATGTGATTTGAGTTACCAAATGTGCTTACGGTTAATTTTAGGGGAAGTGTTATAGCTTAACACATACTGGCTGGTTACACATACTGGCTGGTTACATCACGATTATTTCACTGCTGGGAATGATTATAAACAGTCTATTAAATCATTACAGAATTATTTTATTATTAGAATTTTATGGTTTTAGATTTTAAGAACCTCATTAGTCAATGTCAAATGAAAACTCAATCAGTTCTGAGAATGTATTGAGGTTTTCCACCTCGCTCAATTGACATGTTTCATTGGTCCAAATTTGATCACTTAACCAATCGGAATGCATCATTCATAATTTCATTGGTTGTTTCAATCATGACATCACTTTCTGGTATTGTGACATCACATCCTGGTATAAAGACATCACATCATGCCATTATGATGCAACTCGGTGTGTTTTGAGAACAGATTGAACCTTTAAAGATTAAGACGATTTGTATCTCTCATCGAGTAGTGAGTTTCTTGCAACCAAGAATCACAAAATTCTAAATATAAAATAATTCTAAAATGAATTAACAGACTGTTTATAGTGAAATTCTTTATGAGATGATACCATCGAGTGAAAACTTATAATCAAACCCAACTGTTACAAAATGCTTCATTTTGTTAAACGTTCTCGGCAGATGAGTCGACTTCGGAACACTTTATTGACGTCCGGACTGAACATCACAGTTAACTTTGTGGTCGGAGAACTTCATGTTAGTTATTAATGTAAGCAAAATCGTGATGTTTAACTCACAGAAATGTAATGAAAAATGAATATTGTTCTTTTCAGAGCAACATCTTCGTGTAATGATAATTGATGAACCCGAGGCAGCTAACACTGACCTACATGGTGCACTGGTAAATAAATGCAAAGAGAAGAATATTCAACATGTGGTTAGTATTGACAACAATGTTGATGCACATTCTTTTATTTAATGCATGATGTAAATAATTTCTATCTCAGTTGTCCATTAGCTCAGCAGCCTCAGCAGCTCAGTGGATAAGGCTTTTAACTTTAGAGCTAAAGACTAGAGGTGTAACAATACATTGAACTATCGATATATTGCGATTGTGATCATCCTGATAGCGATGCATCGATAGCAAAGTGAACTATCGATTACTATTGCCGATAGTACGCTGAACTATCGATAGTTTCAATAGTCAGTTAATAAGTATATTTCAACAAATAATCTGATCAAGTAATTCGATAGTTTCAATAGTCAGTTAATATTTATATTTCAAAAAATAATCTGATCAAGTAATTCATTTCAGAGGGTTTTGTTTGCTAAGTCGTGTTTTCCTCGCGCAAAATATCAAACTCGGGAAACTAAGCAGGTGCGCGCATGAATTCATTTATGGCCTAGAGGGGGATCAGCAGTATTGATAATTTAATCTGGGGATTCCCGAACACGTGGTGACTACTAAAAGATGGGACAATTGATATGCGATTGTTGAACGCTACTGCTAGCGAATTCGAAATTGTAAAATATAATAGCAAAGGCCCCTGTTTGGGCAAATTTTGGGTATATCAAAGAATTATAATAACACAGCTAACAATGTTTTGTAACATATAAATTAAATAAATAATAACTCTTCTTCAAATTTTTGAACACTTGTTCTTTTTCAAGAAAAAGCACAGAAATACAACTTTTAAGTAAAATCCATCTTGTTGTTTAAAAGGCAGACGTTCAAAATCCATCTTCTTGTTTAAATGGCTGACGTTATAAACGTCAGCCATTTTAACAAGATGGATTTTACTTAAAAGTTGTATTTCTGTGCATTTTACTTAAAAGTTGTATTTCTGTGCTTTTTCTTGAAAAAGAACAAGTGTTCAAAAATTTGAAGAAGAGTTACTATTTATTTAATATTGAATTAACTTTCCTTTTGAAAGACTATACAGATATGAATATTTAATATTATAGTTCATATTATTCAAATAATAGTGTTTCTCCTGTGTAAGCTTTAATAATGTCATACACAATACTATTGCAATAGTCAAATGTTCCTTCAACAGCCCTACTAAATACCTCTATCACTCCCTGGTGGAGGCATTCCTAATGGGAAACTCAACCTTCATTTCATCTCCATCTGAGGTTGCTGTCTCAATATAACCTAATAAGTGTTATGGGAGGTAACCGCCTTAACAGTTTTGGAATTCAACCAAAATTTATTTAGATTCAAAATTTTGTTTCAGTAAGATCTTAAAAACATTTGCCAATGAGCAAAATCAATGCTTGGGTAAGTAAAAGTAAGCACTGCCATAAATCACAGAATAAGGAATTTTAATCCTATAAATTATTAATGAAATGTATCTACAGGCTTGCCAAGGTGATCGAGAAGATGCATCACATTCACGTGTATGGAACAGTTACGTGTATTTATACAAATACTTAAACAAGCACAAGTTGTCCCAGAATACAGAAAAATCTTCCAGCAGTGGGGAGTCCCCATGTAACATCTACATCTCACCATGCGTAATACACGTCTATCATGGCCAACAGTTGAAACTCGAGGAGCGGATCAACTTCATGGAAAACTGTCTCGACCTCTCGAAGAAGTGTGGGAATGTGATTGTTTACAGTGTTATAAATGAAGTAAGTATTAACTAAGTACTCACTGGTCAGTTTGTGTGTGTGTAATTTGAAGGTTCATATCTCTCTACCATAGGTGCCGAGAGAAGAATCCCTCAATGGCACGGCATTATGTCTGGACATTTTGTGGTGCATTTATTGTATTCGGGGACCTTGGTTTTAAGTCGAATTCGAAAGACTGGTTAGGTGGAAAATACTTTTAAATATTTCGATAATTTACCAAGACTTGTCATGGCTGGGTCTGAACTTGCAATCCCTGGGTTACTAATCTGTGATGATAATCATTTGACGACGGTGGCCTTCTTGGTCAGTTATATATAGTCTACCATTATAAATAACCTATAATAAACGTTCTCTTATTGGTCAGCTAAATTATTTTTATAGAAGAAGCAGACAAGACTGAAGGGCACGAAATACGGAATTGATTTTCGTCCGGTGTCCGTCTGTTAGGCCATATCAAATTAATTCCCAGTTTATCATCCCCGCCCGCCCCGAATATCTTATGCCGCCCCGACAATTTTTATTTTGAAAAAAAAATAATAATAATGTCCAGATTGTGGTGTATTGTTCTGAATGTGAAAAACCAAGAGTCCTGTATTGTAAACATGTGGTGAAAGGAAAGAAAAGAACTGATTTGCTTCAAATCTTAGCTGACCTACAATATACATGTGGTTCTGTCCTTCAAGATGTTGAAACAGGGGACAATCATAATTTACATTCGGTATTTGTTAGAAAAAATGTAACTTGTGACATGTCAGTGGAACTACCATATTTTTCTGCTGGCTTCGAATCGGTATGTTATTACTGTGGTTCATCAGATGACCTTGTAGAATCAGATGATAAATATCCCGTATGTGAGTTGTGCCTATCTGGCAAACAGTCATTCGTAAATAAAAGGGGAACTGTTTCAAACAAGAAGAAGTAAGTTATATTGAGAACTTCAACTTTTAAAACTCACATACATGGTAGTTTATATCATTATAAATAACCTGGGGTCTTCCTCCACCAGTGGAAGCTGGAAAGTCGCCATATGACCTTAGCTGTTGGTGCGACTATAAAATCCAATTCAATTCAATTCATTATAAATACAAATGTATGCTATAGCAGTGACAATTGGTAATAGAGTGTTCAAAACATAATACTTCTGGTTATTAATATTTTTGTGATGTTTGATGTTATCTCAGGAAAATAAAAAATAAAAAATAAAATTGCACCCCCCGCCCCAATTTTTAATGTTTAACTGGGAATTAATTTGATATGGCCTTAGCAATTTTTTTAAATCGACAACTTCTCTGAAACCGCTGATGGATTTTGATGAAACTTTATCACAATATTATTACCCAGGAGGCCCCTTCTCAGATTTATGTTTTTCATGGCCGCCAGTCATCCAAGATGGCCACCGTGGCTAAAATTAGGTCAAATTTAGGGAAATTTCAAACAACATCTCCTCCGAAACCACTTGTTCCATTCTAGTGAAATATCATATACATGTTCCTTGGGTTGGCCTCTATCAAATTTGTGTTTTTTGTTATTGTCGGATAATCAAAATGGCCGCCACGACGACCCAAAGTTTACATAGAGTTATATAGAAAAAGGCTAAAAATGACATCTTCTCTGAAACCTCTTGAAGGATTTTGTTGGATTTATCACAATGATCTTTGGGATAGTGCGCCTCAGATTTGTGTTTTTCGGAGCAGCCATTGTCCAGGATGGCCACCATGGCTAATACTAGGTCAAATTTAAGGAAATTTCAAACAACATCTCCTCCGAAACCTCTTATTTCATTCTAATGAAATATCTTATACAAAATGGTCGCCATGGTGACCCAAAGTTTACATAGCATTATATAGGAAAAGGTTATATATGACATCTTCTCTGAAATATTTTGAAGGATTTTGTTGAAACTTTATCACAATGGTTGGCATCTATTAAGTTTGTGTTTTTTGTTTTCTTCCAATAATCAAAATGGCCCCCATGGCGACCCAAGGTTTATCGAAAACCAGCTAAATACAATCAGTAACAGCAGAGTTTTGGCCCTTGTTTTTCTGAAAAAAGCAATATTCTGCCTTGTGAACACTCTAGCACCTTCATTTATAATTTGATATTTACCAAACGTACACAGATTGTAAATATCAATGTATGCTCAGACAAGCTTGAAAACCAGGCAAGTCCGGTTACTAACACTGCAGTTACGGCCCTTCATTTAGTTAATAATGCTGTGTTTTGCCTCATTAAGACGATTGGGCTTTCATTTGACCAGATTTTAATAAAACTCCATGGATCATCAGTACCAAATATAGTTATGTATATCATCACCGTGTTCCGCTTGAATGATTTTTGCCTGATTTATGGCCCTTTAAATATTTTACTACACAAACTTTATCTGGACTATTTCTCTTGAATACTTGCCTGGATTTCAACAAAACTGCAGGGATGATCAGTACCAAGTTAGTTATGCATATCATCACCATATTTCGGTTGAAAGATTTTTGGCAGAGTTATGACCCTTTAAAGATTTTTAATACACAGTTTGGCCGGACTACTTCTCCTGAACACCTGGCCAGATTTCATTGAAACCTTGCAGGAATGATCAGTAGTGTTGTTGATCATCTGTCAGTTATGCCTTTGATCTGATCATTCGATTACAATTTTGCATGTTCAACTTGACTCCGTTGTTGAAAATTATGGCTTATTTCATTCTCTTGTACTAAAATATACAAGAAAATAAAACCAGTTAACAGCTTTGCAACAAACCATCACATGTTTATAGCGGGTAACACAAGCTTTGTACAGACTACTTCTCCTGATCTCCCGATAAAAGCTGTTTTACACAGTAGAGCATCTACAGACCCTCCAAATTAGGCTTTGAATGGTCATAGCTCATGCAGTATCGTGTGGGTGCAGCCATTTGGAGTGGTACTATAATTCGGTAGATTTTGTTGCTTGTTTCTCTGCAACTTGCCATGTCTGAGTCATAAAATCCAGTTATCCTTACAGTAGAGCCCCTCAAGTCTTCGACCTCTAGTTCATTATGTCGCATGCCTTGCATGGCAGACACGAAGGGTTCACTTTGTTCGTCGTCATCCGTCCGTCAGTCATCCGTCCGTTACAAAACTTATGCCGCCTACTTCTCAAAATATATGTTATATGTAAGAAACAAGGGTAGATAAATCTCATACAAAACACCAGCTATATATGATGAATGAAAAAATATATAGCCTAAAATATGCTGAAAATTAGACACCATTCAACCAACAAAGTTTTACTGCTCACAACCCCTTAAGTTGTGTCAATACATCTCACTCTACCTTCCTAACCCTGACCTTTTTGAGTCTGTCTGCCCCTTGTATAAACCAACAAAAAGTATTTTTCATCGTTTTATACTATACATATCAATTGACCGTGTTTTATTGCCTCTATTTCCAGATTCATGATGACAATGAGAAGGTGTCGGAGATGGTTGCAAATCTTCTGTGGAACAGAGATCGGTCACTCTCCGGCCAAACTTTTATTGTTAGATAACAAATGTTGGTCCCTCACTGGACACACTTTTAATTTATTGTTTGATCAGACAAACTTTTTAATGCGTTTATAAACTTTGTAGTTGTATTCAACTTGGAAAGATTTCGTATATTTGAACGTCATCCAAGGTTTTGAACTTGTAATAGTAACGGCCAGTAAAAGGATAATTTTTTTATTCCTGAATTAGCCATTTAGAATCGTGAATCACATATATTAAGAATTCGATGGAATGCTTTGCTTAGAATCCAGACATTTTGTATGGTAGAACACAAACTAGAAAAGGTTGTTCACCTAATGTAGCGTAACTAAACATTAAAGGGACTCGCAGCAATCTTGATTTTTCTAAAACTCGCAACATCCCATTACTTTTTCTTAATAATTTGAATATTTGAATAATTATCCATACTTTTTTGTAACTGTTCTTTTTAAATTTCTTTTGCATATTTCTAAGTGTTGATTATATTGCACTGATAATAAATTTAAACCTGTGGTAGAATAACAAAGATTTTTTCTAAAAAAGTTAAAAAAATGCCAGATTATAATGCTTGATAAGTTGTTGTGCGTCTCTTTAATGTATTTTAATGTAGCAAATTTCTGCAATAATAGCTGCTGTGATTAAGTTGAGCAATTGATTGGCCATTTCCATCTCGTCCAACACATCTTTAGGTCATTCTGAGATGGGGAACCTTTGTTAAGTCTCCTCTGAAAAAACGCTAAGGCAGTGTTTACTTCTCCATTATTGCCCTTACCATTGGATTATTGCAGGGGTAGTCAGTGTATTATTGCACTGTGCTAGTCAATGGATTATTGTACTGTGCTAGTTGTTGGATTATTGCTTTGTGCTTGTCACTGAATTATTGCACTTCGCTTTAAATCATTCATTGGCTTATCACACTGTGCTAGTCACTGAATTATTGCACTGTGCACTGCTGATTTTTGGATTATTGCACTTTGCTAGACACTGAATTATTGCGCTGTGCTAATCATTGGATTATTGCAATGTGCTAGTCACTGAATTATTGCACTGTGCTAATCATTGGATTATTGCACCATGCTGGACACTGAATTATTGCACTGTGTTAATCATGGGATTATTGCATGGTGCTAGTCACTGGATTATTGCACTGTGCTGGTCATTAGATTATTGCACTGTGCTAGTCACTTGATTATTGCACTGTGCTAATCATTGGATTATTGCACTGTGCTAGTCAGTGAATTATTGAACTGTGCTAGTCAGTGGATTATTGCACTGCGCTAATCACTGAATTATTGCACTGTGCTAGTCAGTAAATTATTGCACTGTGCTAATCACTGGATTATTGCACTGTGCTAGTCAGTGGATTATTGCACTGTGCTAGTCACTGAAATATTGCACTGTGCTAGTCACTGAATTATTGCACTGTGTTAATCACTGGATTATTGCACTGCGCTAGTCAGTGGATTATTGCACTATGCTAGTCATTATTGCACTGTGCTAGTCACTGAATTATTGCACTGTGCTAGTCACTGGATTATATCACTGTGCTAATCACTGGATTATTGCACTGTGCTGGTCATTGGATTATTGCACTGTGCTAGTCACTTGATTATTGCACTGTGCTAGTCATTGAATTATTGCACTGTGCTAGTCAGTGGATTATTGCACTGTGCTAGTCACTGAATTATTGCACTGTGCCAGTCACTGAATTATTGCACTGTGCTTATCGTTGGATATTGAACTGTGCTAATCGTTGGATATTGAACTGCTCTCTATTAAGGTAGAACTACAGCTTTGTCTTGTCATTAAATCGTACAAGAACTGTCATTTACTTTCCACTAAAGGCATTTTGTCCTTTTGGCGCAAACCTAGGTACAGCCATGTTGTAACGACATAGTCAAGATGGCTTCCTTCTATGTGCTTTCTTCTATATGATTACCAACATCGCGAAGATGGTTTAATCGGAAAAGATATGAATGTAGTGAAAATCACTTAATAATCTGTTTTCATTATCATTCTATATTCTTTTAGGTAAATTTTATTTTAAATTTGTTTATGAATTTTATATTATATATTCTAATACACCCGCACTATATAGCCTAGTTTAAAATATCTTGTTATATTCAACGATATATCACTAACGTTTGCAATGTTAGGAGACGTATGCAACGTTAGGAGAATAAGCAAGGCAATGCGAAAGATATAACTGTAACGTTTGCAACGTTAGGAGTGTAAGCAAAGCAATGCGAAAGATTTCAGATGTGTGTGTAATTTTCACATTTTAGGGTTATTAGAATAAAAATAGAACATCGTTTACGGTGAATTATCTTGTAATATATCACGGTTTGTCGTTCAATTGTAAACAATAATTTCACAATTATTGTTTACAATTGAACTCCAAACCGTGATATATTAAACGATAATTCACCGTAAACGATGTTCTATTTCTTTAATAAATGACATGCTCTATACGTTAGGTAGTTTAACATGATGGTTTATAGATCACGTTATCAAGGTGATTCGTAATAAGGCACCAATGCTTTTGATGTTTTGCACACTTGCAGCAAGCCGTGTTTGCGAACAGACATTTGATATTATTAAAATAGAATCTTAAGTCTAGTTAATATTTGATACCGATTTTATGAAACTCCATAAAAAAGATTCAAAGCTGAAACATCAGCATTTAGTATGAACTTATCCTCTTTTATTGCACCTCGCACAAAATCCTAGGAATTTCATTGGATTAGAGCGGTCACATGGTGACCCTCTATTATTCTATAGTGGGTCAGTAGATTTCATAGAGGGTCACTAAAACAATATAGGCTACAATTTCGATTCAAAGTTTAACTCATTCGCAAATAGTTCTTTAAGGCGTTAGTAACAAACGCAGTAAGTAAATTTAATAATATTTTTAAACTGTACCGGTCGTGACGTCAACGTCATGTCAAACTGCGCGAACATCTCAATGACATTGACGCTCCATTAAAATGGGTTAATTATCGTGTTTGCCTTAAAAAAGGTGCTCGATGCAATAAATCAGTTATTGGGTTTGTTACTGACGCCCTACAGAAATATGTGGGATCAGTGACAGATATATAGGGGGACTCAGCTATTGCCTCGCCCCCTATAAATCTTACTGACCCCCATATTTCTGTAGGTGGTCAGTAACAAACCCAATAACTAATAATATGCTTTTTGTATATATTCAAATAGTTGCATTTTGATTTTGCTTAATATGCAATAATATTTGTTGTTGGTCTACATGAATGTGTTCAATATACATACATATATATATTATACAAAATCAACTGTCTTTAATAAGAGATTATTATCACTTATTTTAAATTTGAATGACGCATTGCTTGCATTTTGAGATGTTATTTTTTGCAAAAGTTTACATAATATACAATAATAATTGTCTACATACTCATGTGTTCACTTTATAAACAATTAAATATTTTATACAAAATGCAATGTCTATTTTTTTTTTTTTATGACTCCAATTTTAAATTTGAACAACAATAAACGTGGCTCCAGCGTAAATGGAGTTTTTATGATAGAATTTGCAGCAACTCTGCAGTTCAGGGTGAGAAGGTTCTAGGCCCATTTTCCATATTTTATCTCGATGTACATGGAGGATGAGCCTGTCATGTTCATGCCTGTTTGGCGCCATATAACCTGTAATGTGTTGGTGCGCCTTAAAACTCCAATTCAATTCAAAATTTGAACAATCTGACGTCACAAGATGACATTCATAGGCAATGTATCACACATAACTGAATTGCATTACCTATTTTAGCAAGTTTTAATCCTATTTATATGCTGTATAAGGGACGTGTTATGGTTTGAGGATGTCTGTCCGTAAATTCTGCACAACTTTGAAGCCACAACCCCCACACTCGTGAAACTTCACAGGTACAATGGCCTTGGTGAGAGAAGGAACCCTTTTGTTTTTGGGGTCAAAGGTCAAGGGTGCCATGACCTTTATATATACATGTATGGAAATACGCATCCTGGCGATAACTTTGAAAGCATACCACACATACTATCAAGACTATAGCCGGCAACTAGTCCAGAGTTATTTCCTCTTCATATACATTATCACCAACTGAAGATGCGCATACTTCAAAGATTTGGACCGATACTGTTTTTTACCAGAGTTATGTCCCTTGAATTTTCATGCACTACTCCTTGACCTTTGTTCCGATTGCGATGGAACTTATATATTATCATCACCGATGGAATATGTGCATACTTCAAGGAATTGGAAGGAGACTATTTTCACCGGTTATGTCCCCTTGGAACTGAATTTTTATGAAAATTTGTCTAGATCATCTGCGACGCTTGTTTTCAAGACAAACGTCTAGACAGGACCTCCTTAATCAAGTTTGTTTTTGCTGATACACTGGTAAAGTTTCTGATTGGCTGAGACAGGAAACAGAGTTATTTCCCCTTAAACTTTGTGCGCTAAACTCTCTCTAGTCTTGTGTTTGGTTTTCAATCCAACTTCACACTCTTCCCTACTGACTAAACATGTGCTTGAACGATTTAACAAAGGTTCCACTTTTTTCCTCCTCAACAAGTTCATCAGGTCAGCAGTTAAGGGCCACTCCATACGTTTGTTTCCCTTGAGGTTATACCGAGTCCAAAGACATAGTGATCACAGTGAGAACAGCACTGAGTGAGAACAGCACTAAGTGAGAACAGCACAGTGAGAAAAACACAAAAGCAAAAACGGCAAGCATTCTAAACAAAGAGTGATTTAAACATTTATTCGATATCCAATTCCTTTCAACCATTACGACTTGAGACAATAATACGTGCCTGGTTATAATAATCTTTTTCACAGAGACAATAGTTTCAACTAGACAATAATCAACTATAAGTTACAAAGACGCTGACGGGAAACAGCGGTATATCCGGGTTTTTTCTTTTCTTTCCAGAACAAATTTTTTTGAAGTACCTAAATACCGGTAAGTTACTGGTACATATCAATGAAACAGGCATTTTCAGTAGAAAACAACATACTCAACTATTGCTAGCAGTAAAGTGGGGGAGTGGGGGTTGGTGGAAGTAAAACTAAATCCCCCACTACCCGTACCTGTTCCTTTTTATTGGGTACTTCTGCTACAACAAAGCTTTAAAAAAATAAAACTCAATCCAAAAATGATTGTAATGTGTTGGACAAATATAAAACTGTTTAGCACACCGACAAAACACTTTCAGTGTAACTGAAATTATTTCAGATTTAGTAATGTTCTGCTGTCCATGGTTATCACCAAGGAATTTACATGAGAAAACCCCTATCAAGAAGGTATTTTGGTTGTTGAATAAATATCTCAACCGATTTTCAAAATAGTATCCCGCCAAATAACGGCAAAATTACACAAACATTTATCAAAAATCTGTCCAAGTGTTAAGGTCATATAATACTAATGTATATGTGCCAATTAAAAGTATAGTTTATTCATGGGTTCTTAAAAATACCCATGTATGAATATGCGTAAAATGAATTATGAGTTGGTAACTCTTAATTCGACACTCCAGTTTTGGGCTTTGGCCTGGCTGGTTAAAGCCGTTTATATTGTGTCTATAGAGTTTGGATTCTCAAATTATGTAAGTTATATATACATCTCGTAGCCAGTAGGTGAACATATATTTACATATTTTGGCTGTTGTCAGCGGGATAGCTACTTTAAGGACAGTGGTGATAGCATGTTGGACTCAGAAGCCGAAGATTACAGGTTTGAGCCCCACTGGCAACAATGAGTTTGTTGGTAGGTTCTTGGGCAAGACACTTCCCTTAGCCTCGTCCATCAGATGGAGAGGTAAACTGGGCTATCCTGGCAAGTTGCCAGATTCCTATGTATTTCCCCCTCTCGCTGGGGTGGCTCGAAATAAACTACAACGTATTGATGAGCCGTTAAACAACCATTCAACAAGAGATGTTTGTAAAACATATAGCCTTTAAACAACCATTCAACAAGAGATGTTTGTAACCCCCCCCCCCCCCCCCCCCCACCCCCTTCAACAACCATGACACAAACATTAATGCCAAGTTTCGAGTTTGTAGTGCCAGCTGTTCTTGAGTTATTGCGAAGACAAGCAATTTTTAGTAATTTTTACATGTTTTGTTATGGGGGCATAATACATTATATACTAGTAGTCTATTTAGGTACTGTAACTTATGAATGTAAATGAGGAAAAAAACATTGACTGAAACAAGTGCCCTGAACAGTCAGTACATGACATATATACTCCTACAAGAATATGGTACAATTTTAATGTTTAAGTGGGACTATGTAATTATAAGTGTTTGCAATAAAAACCTGTGAAAGAACAATCATAATAATGGCGAACCTGCTTTTTATTTATCCGAAACATATTATATACCCAATAAAACCCCTAGGCCATTCTTAAAAATATGTTAGTTTGCTGTTTTCCGAACCAGGATTTTACAAGGGTAGGTAGTTGGGTCAATTTTTTGTTTGCCAAAGACAGTAAAAACCTTAGAATATGCAAGAAAAATATACTAAAAATAGTAAAAAAATATATATATGATAAAGAATTGCTACAAAACATTTTCGGTAGGGACTTCTTTCATAAGTAGGTAGGAAAACAGCAAACCAACCATTTTTATGGTCGGCCTTATTCAAATTCACTATTAATAATCACAGAATAACTGTTATCGTAAAATCAAAGGCTAAAACAGAAACAAGGAAACAAAATTGTCAGTTGATTTGTACGGAAGTGAAACTGGTTTACAAAATGTTATACCGGTGACGTAATGTACAATACTGGTTAAAGTTATATGAACAACGGAGGTGGTGATCCAGAATTTAAGTTGTTTGGGGATGGGGGTCATTTGTTTCAAAAACACATTAAAAAAAGAAACTGGTTTCCATTAGATAAGTCAGATGTGGAAATACGTTTTATAATTTAAAACTAATATTAAGGGGTTTTTTTTACAGCAAAAGACTTCCTAAAAGCAAAACTTTACGGTAGAATTGGGTTGAATTTTGAATTTTGGCGCACCAACACAAAAGTTTACATGGCGCCAACAGGATTAAACATGCCAGGCCCACTCTCTGTTTACATCTAGATAACAAGAGGCCCAAGAGGGATGCTCTACTGGCTAACGGCTCTTATAACATCAATGAAGCGAGTGACTGCAATTTACGTTTTTTTGAAAGTTTTGGGCAAAATACAGCATTTTTAACCAAATCAAGGGCCATAATTAAACAATCAGGTAAATTTTGGTAAAGATCAGATAAAAATGAAGGCCCTATCGTATTAAAGAGGCAAAATATAAAAAATTTAACCAAATCAAGGGCCATGACTCCGCTGTTACTGGTTCGATCTGGCTGGTTTTCGAACTTGTCCGAGCTTTCATTGATAATAATAATCTGGTAAAGTTTGGTAAACACTGGATAATAAACGAAGGCCCTATCATCTTTCGAGGCAAAATATAGCGTTTTTAACTAAATCAAGGGCCATAACTCCGATGTTACTGGTCCGATCTGGGTGGTTTTCAAACTTGTCCAAGCTTTCATTAATTTTAACAATCGGGTAAAGTTTGGTAAAGATCAGATGAAAAAATGAAGGCCTGACATCTTAACGAGGCAAAATATAGCATTTTTAACTAAATCAAGGGCCATAACTCTGCTGTTACTGGTTCAATCTGGCTGGTTTTCGAACTTGTCCGAGCTTTCATTGATATTAACAATCTGTTAAAGTTTGGTAAAGATCGGATGAAAAATTAAGGCCCTAGCGTCTTAACGAGGCAAAATATAGCATTTTAACTAAATCAAGGGCCATAACTCTGCTGTTACTGGTTCAATCTGGCTGGTTTTCGAACTTGTCCCAGCTTTCAATGATATTAACCATCTGGTAAAGATTGGTAAAGATCGGATGAAAAATGAAGACCATATCTTAACGAGGCAAAATATAGCATTTTTAACTAAATCAAGGGCCACAACTCCACTGTTACTGGTTTGATCTGGCTGGTTTTCGAACTTTCATTGATATTAACAATCTGTTAAAGTTTGGTAAAGATCGGATGAAAAATGAAGGCCCTATCGTCTTAACAAGGTAAAAGTGAACGGACGGAGAGACGGACGACGGAAAACACAGCATCCCATAAGCTCTGCTGGCCCTTGGACAGTAGAGCTAACAAGTATGCATGATTCTGAGATGTGCGTCAACGATCCATAAAGTCAAATCATTTACTTTAAAACTAAAGTTCTGTTTATAACATGTTAAGACAAGAACGCGGAAATTCAACGAACTCCTTTTTCTGTGTTTTATTCAATGAATCATATCAAAGTAATCTGTTGGATAGTATTCAAGTTATGATGTTTTGGAAAACTCGGACAAATTAAGTGTGACCTAGAACTGATTTTTTTTTTACCTTTTCAATTAAGTACTGAAGGTGAAGGTCATGGAAAGAATGGTATTGTTAGATAAACAATGATAATATGTAACAATTGTGCAATTCCAGTATTGATGTTTTGGAGAAACTCAAACTTCTGACAGTTGACTTCATCACACACCCGCTACCTAATCATAAATGACAGTAATCTTATAACCAGAACATCAGGTTTAATAAAAGTGGATATATTGCCTGATAACTTTAAATAGGCTATTTGTGTTAAATGAAGAAGTTAAATTATAAAGCATCACTTACTAAAAAAAATAATTGCATGTTTGTTTTAATATTTTAAATAAAATAATTTACTTAACAAAGTAAGCAAATAATTTTATTAAAGATATTAAAAAGACTTCCTGTTATCATGTTACATAATTTATAACTAGTTTGTTGAAACTTCTAAAATTACTAAATTAAATGCATCAAGAAGTTACGGTCCGGAGTCATACTATCAAAGCTGAATCAAGAGAACATGTATACTTTGTTGCTATACGCAGCAATGTCGATAAGCATTGCAGGTCAAGAATTATTTTTTTTATTTAGATATCCCTACCTCACTGAATTAATTGAAATTTGGCACAACCGTTCTTGAACGTATGTAGATTTGATCAGTAAAATATGAGATCAATTCAATGCTTGAAAAGGTTACATCCTAAAAATATGTTCTGTTGCTGCTGCAAAATTCAAACTTACCCCTAGTGCTTTAATTAGCCAATCACAGCACAGTAAAGATAAGAAAGAGTATTTTTCAGCGGAGTTACCAGATAAATGTGTGTAAATTCTAAAGTTGCCATCCACCTGAATATAGCTACAAGTAAACCAGGCCTTTAAATTATAAAACATTAACGATAATAATTTATTTATTTTTATATACTGAGGGGAAAAAGTTTAGCAAGTTTTTGTTGCACCCTGGAAATAATACATTTTTGGTTGTAAAATCAAGAAACTACTGCCATAGACACAATATTTTATTAAACATGTTAAACACACATCAATAACAGTCGACTATCTTAATGACGTAACGAATAAATGAACGTAGGTGTCAAGCCCGTAAAGTCCCAAAATGTCAGTATATCTTGTATACAGTATTATTTCATCTCAAAACTTGCTAAACTTTTTTCCCTCAGTATATATATATATATATATATATATATATATACACAGACCATTTATAAATTTTGTAACATGATAACAGGAAGTCTTTTTAATATCTTAAATTGGGCCAAAAATAAAATTATGTTTGTTTCCCCTTCCCGACCCATGCAAAAAAGGGTTGGGTAGGTAGGTAGGTAAAATAATTTTTTTATTTCATTTCTTTTATTTGAGATCAAAACTGGAATACATGCTACCTATAAGACACATTTAAGACAAAAAAAAAAAAAAAAAAAAAAAAAAAAAATTTCGCCAGTGTCGAAAAAATAATTCGGGTCGCGGCAATTTCGGTGGGTCGGTCGGGAAGGGGAAACAAACATAATTTTATTTTTGGCCCTGATACCGGCGAAATAATTTACATATTTCTTACTACAACAAAGTAAACTATTTTAAGATATTAAAAAGACTTCCTCGGATCATGTTACATGATTTATAAACAGTTTGTTAAAATTACTAAAATTACTAATGCATTTTGTATCGAAAACAAAGACAACGTCTGAACATTCAGGGACCAGCTCTCAATACACACTTTCGAAACAAAAATCTTTTTTCGCACTTTTCCAATTAGCACTGCCCATGGGGTAATATTTTGTCTTTTGTTATGATGTAATGGGTGCCAACGTCACACGAGAAGTTTTAATACACAGTAATACATTTGTATATTAGATTTAAACCACCTTAGAAAATTATCCACCTGTACAGCAAAATTCTGTAGAAAGAATAGATTACATTTGAAATTTAATATTAAAGTGAAACCCCCAATATTTAAGGATAGATTCATGAAGATGTTAAAAAGGCAAAAACGCCGAAAAGATGCATATCAGTTCTTATGTATTACCGGTATTACATTACCGGTATTTTACCAGTCGCTCTATAAAGAATCATGAAATACCTGAAAATCGATCTAAATTAGCACCAAAAACAGGAGATTGCATGTAAAATTTAGACTCCATGCTTATCCGCAGCCGGGGGAGAATGCCCGTAGACCCCCTAACAACCTCATTCGCTTGATCACTAATGGTAGCCGCCTGTCAAATGAAGGTAGAAACCTGTTTCAAAAATTAGAGACAGCCCTGTAGATGCTTTTTTTATTTCGAAGTTATAATACTGTAATTTACTCCAAAAATTCAGAGATAAAAACAATTTTCAGAAGTTACAAATGATAATAATTTTTAATTTGTCTTGAAAATGTGAAGAATTTGCTAAAATATAAATAATGACAATTCTTTATGGTGTCAGCATTTCAAACCTCTCTATCAGAGGATCTTCGCCAAAGTGACCTAGAACATGTTGTTCAAATGTCTCCTGGGAAATAGTCAATGGGAAAACTTCTTCGCACATGGGGCAGTTCCTGTCGTCGGTTGGTTGCAAGGTTGCTGGTGATTCGTCGCAGCTGTCAAAACATTCGAACACGTGAGTCTGAAACTGGTCCATAGTCAATCGAGAAAATTCCTCGTTACACACAGGACAGACCTTTAAAGCTGAAACTTCGGACCCCTCTTCCTGCGAGGGTATAGATAGAAAGTTAGTTCTATTATTATTTGGCACTCTGTTGGTAAAAGTATTATCTTCATGCTCATCGAGCGGGCGTTTAATCTCCGTCTGCTCTTTTACATTGTAAATGTTCTCATAATCCGGGCCATTGTTTTGATCAGCGTAATTATTCAAGAACACGTGATCATTGGGACTGGATCCCTGCACTATCTGTGATGGGGACATGTACATATTTTCACTACTTCTCTGAACCTTGTGAGCAGGAATGGCAAGTGGCGATAGGGGAGAAAATACCGACCGCTGCATGGCAAACTCCACGTTTTCACTCATCTGAGGTTCTCCTCGCAGAATTATTTCCGACTGGGTCATTCTGTCCGGTATTCTGTTATTCGCGTGAGGTTTCGGTTCGTTATACTGCAGATTTAGATAGTTTGTGCCACTAGCTGGGACTCTTGGTCTAGCGCCGGTATCGATATTTGCATATTTCGGCTGACTGGCGGGAGTCATAAATTCATTCGGAGAAGTAGGACTGGGTTCGTTCGCTCTAGTTCTCGGGGATGTATTATAATACTCTCCAGAGGCTCTCCTGGAATCATGAACATCCCTGTTAGGGCTTATTTGTCTTACATCTGTGAATTGTCTGTTTTGTACGATTTCCGAATTCATACTATTTGGATTAACTTCAATATTTGGACTATTCCGTCTATATTCCACACTTGGATTGATTCTTTGCACGTCTGTGTTCGGAATGGCGTTTCCATAATTCATGAATTGCGAGTGAGATGCCACAGCATGTGTGCTATTATCAATATTTATGTGAGAGTCGAAAACATTTGATGCATTTCTTTTCACTGTGCCAGGTCGGCTTATTTCAGTTGCAGTCATATGAGCTATTTGTTTATTTCCCGTCAATTTCACCGAGTCGTTAATTTTGGGACTAGTCATCTGGGAGACTTGTGGAGGGCTTCGATAATCACTCTTGTCGCTCTGTCTGCGTTTATTTTGTGGAATTGAAGAGTTCGGCTTATATTGAACGTTACTCAATACTGCAGGTGCATTCATGTATAGTGGTTGACCTCGTTGATGTGATTCCTCATCATCATATTCATTCATTGATGCGCCCTGGGCATTAGGTCTAGCTTCTTGGAATTTGTCTGTTGCCGGCATTTGTGGGAAGCTTAAGCCTGTAAAAAAAATCAAAAACATTATTGTAACGGAAAAGTGAAAGTGGCATCAGAACAATATCATTGACTCATTATCATAACTAGACTGGCTGTCATACATAAGGACTAGCCAGTCTATATCATAACATATAAAGCATTTATAATTTAAACATTTAAATACTATTTGTGCATTTCCATTAATTAGAATCTCCTTAATTTTCTTTATAACTTAAAGCAGCTTTACAGCTTCACAGTATAGCCATGACATGCCTTAAATATTGTTCTTCTTAAAATAACTGTCATACTACCTGTTTTTAGTATTTTTGAAGGTTATATTAAATATAAAATGTACTAGTCTTTTGGTGCAAATATGACTTTAAAAACTAAACGGCGACTACCGTATAACATTTCTTCTGTGGATACTTATGTTTAAAAAAATTTGTTACCAACTTTGGTGACTTTATTTCAGAGCACATGCATACCTTTCACATCTGTGATTTTCTGTATCAGGTTCTGCTGCTGCTCTAATTGACTTTTCAGTCCCCCAATTTCACCTCGCTGCGATGCTATCATGCCTAGAGCTTTGGTTAATATATCGATTTCTCCGTCTACTTCATCTGAATCTGCAACTACCCTTTGGTTATTTTTGCGACTAATTTCCACTTCTATCTCAAACTGTTTACATTGGGCTTCTAATGTAGAAACCTCCCTCTCCTTGGCCTTCAACTGATTATCAATATCCCTAAATTGAATAATTAGTTTTTTCATTTCAGTGTCGGCAAGCGTTAACCTTGAATTTAAGTCCTGAATTTCCGCATTTTTAGCACTGTTTGATGAACCTGCATGCTCATAAATGACTATTCTCTCTCTCAGAGAGTTACTTTCCGCTATCAAAGACTGTTTTTCACTCTCAAATATAGCCCCTAACCTTTCAATTTCGTTATCTTTCTTCTCATTTTCTTCTTTCAGATTGTCCAGAGCCTGAGAAAGGTACGCCAAGTCTTCATGAAGTCTCTCTCGGTTTTGGAGTTGCTCACGCCTGTCTTTTTCAACTTCTTCTAGTTTCTTTTTCAATCGAGAAATTTCTTCGTTTCCTTTAAGTATTGCACTATTATTTCTCAGCACCTCCTTTTCTAGATGTGATATATACCCCTGTTTTGCACGATTTTCTGCTATAACGGTCTCCGCCTCGCTAGCGCCTGCCCCTTGAGCACTACCTGGATCGTTAACATATACCTCGTCCATGTCGCAAAATGCTTTAAATTCACTCTGATTATCTAACTCCATAAGAGCTTTTTGCATGATTTTGTTTCTTTGGTGTAGTTCATGGTACTTTCTGGCCTGCTCATTGTGCTTTTTTTGAAGCGAGGAGAATGCGGTTTGGAGAGCGTGAATCGACGCAGGGTCGATAGACTCCTCTAATGACTGTGCGTGTCTGTACAAGAAACTAGGATTGACAGAGGATTGTTGGTCCGCTACAAATGTCCTGTGATCTGTCTGATCTTCATCAGCAGATAACCGCTGTATTTCATCATCGAATGAATTATCCATTTCATCTTGAAAACATTATAACCTAAAATATATAATTTTTGTTCATATTAAAACAATGTAAAGCATACACACACAAAATTGAAAATAAGGCTCATGGTTTCATTCTTTCTGACTGTTTCTACATGTTTTTCCATTTTCCAAATAATGATGGGTACTTAAAATATCCAAGATTGAATATATATGCATAAAATTAATTATCAGTTGGTAACTCTTAATATACCCAGTTTGGGGTTTTGGCTTGGCTAGTTAAACCCGTATATATTGTGTCAATTGAGTTTGGAGTTTGAAAATATTTAAGTTATATATAATACATAAGTTATAACTCGTCATCAGTAGGTTGAAACGGTATACATCTTTTGTAAACTTTGCCTGTTGCCTGTTGATGGTGGGATAGGGACTATAAACATCAACAAGAGGTCAATGACCTTGAAGCTCTACTGGCAGGTTCTGAAAGCTAGATCAGCATTCCTGTGAAGTTTCATGAAAATCTGTCAAGTAGTTTCATTGTAGTCATTACAAGTTTTTATATATAACTCTATGTAAACAAAGATGGCCACGCCATTGGCAACACGTTTAATGTCAAATTTTATTATGCTCAACTACACATCAAGAGCACCATTTCTGTTAAGTTTCATGTAAATCCGTCAAGTAGTTTCAGAGGAGTAGTCGCTACAAGTTTTTACTATATAACTCTATGTAAACAAAGATGGTCGCTGGCAGCCATGTTTAACGTCAAATCAAAAAGATTTTTGACAAGGACCAACATCATATCTTGCTGATCATTTTGGAAAAATCCCATATCAATATCACTTATAGTTTTCAAGAAGTAGTCCATCTTTGATTTCACATCAACATGACTTACTAGACTTCATGGGCAACATTTCTGTAAAATCTTATGAAAATCCATCTACTAGTAGTAGTTTCAGACACAGACCTAATAACAAATAGATTGGACACTACGAACATTATCTAAATTTCACGTGGCACAGTGCGAACATTTCACAAATTATTTCCCAACTTTAAACACTCATATTATAAAGAGTTTATAGGTACAAGTTTCATTCATGCCAAATACCATCACAAATTTAATTTTCTTTCCAATGATAGTATTTTTCTTTCTCTTACATTTAGAACAAAAATGGAGTTTGGTAGAAACTTTTACTCTGTCAAAACCTTGATTTTTAAGAGAAAAGAGAAAAATGAAGACATTTTTAACTTTAAACATCTTTTTGTACAATTTCTTACTTTCAAAATAAACATAAATTATTATAATACATTTACCAGTTTGCTATTCACTATGAATCGTTTGAATGTATTCTAATCAAAATCAGTGAATAATTGTGAGAGGAGATAGAAGGAAAAGTTTAGGTTCCACGTGATATTTTGGTTACTTCATTGGTTAAGATAGGAAGTTTCCTACCTGTTTATTAATATGTCTGTGTTTCAGAGGAGTAGTCTTTACAAAATAAGTTTACAGAAGGACGACGGACACCGCACCACAGCATAAGCTCTACTGATCCTTGATCAGTAGAGTTAAAACAAATGATTGCGTTTTTTAAAGAATGTATTTATTTGCGAATAAAGGAGATAACAATTATGTTTGTATGAAGACTTCACATGATGAACAATTATCAGGTCGAACTCATTTGGGGCGAATGTTTTGCTTTTTCTAAGTAGGATGTTTATATTCTCTGAGACCATACCTGATGGGTATTACATTAAACCTAGTAGCAATTACATAATTGTTTATTAATAATTTGATAGTATCATTAGCACTGTATCTTAAAAAGTACAGTATGACTAACAGTTCAGAAATGTTGCCAACATAATTCTGTTGATTGTGATGGCGTGCCAATAAACGTTTGGTTTATATCGGTTTATATTTACTGAAAGTATGGAATATATAATATGAAAGATAACACACACATGTATCAATGTAATTACCTTAACATCCACACGACCAATAATCTTATAAATTATCTCATAAATATGGGTTTATGGACCACTGTTTAGAATTTAATGAAGTCACACAAAATTCAGAACGTTGCCTTGTTTGTACCCGGCTCGTTATCTACGCGATTTATAATAAAACTGGTACCAACTATTGGGAAAGACTCGGGGATTTCCCTTTTTCACTGGAGTTAACTGGATATTTCTAACACTAGTTAACGATATCATCGGCGGTGAAATGTGGTCATTTACAAAAATATAGTTGAAAAAAACAGTTGCTTACTGATGCTGACACAGTTAAAATTAGTAAATGTATATCAGGTCGACACTAAACAGCGACGTAGTTGCTATGTATTAAAAATCACTGCATATACGCACGTGCGTACGCCATGTGACAAAACACGCAATAATAATAATAATAATAATAATAATAATAATAATAACAATAATAATAATAATAATAATAATAATATTTATTTCGGTTAAAGATCACAGACATAGCGTATACATTTTAGTACACACAATTTCATAAGTAAATCAACATTTAAATTAATGCCTATTTATGTTTCCATTGGGGTCCATTTTAATAGGTCAAGATATTGGCTTGGAGAAAATGGGTATTTATTAATTTACTGACTGTAACAGTTTGATCCTAATGATCATAGTTGTGGATTTATATCACAGATATTAATGCACACATAAATAAAGTCAGAATAAATAGGAAATAGGTACAACAGAAGACATGTAGCTGTAGCTATGTAATTTAGTAATAATGGTATGTATTTTCTTCTTCCAGCGTAACCTGCTCCTGTAGAAATGTCTTAACAGCAGTCTTGAACTTATGTTTGTTTTAATGTTTTTTACGTGTTCTGGCAAAGAGTTCCAGTCTTTAGCACCATTGTAATAAAATGAAGCGCTTTCAACACCTTTACAAGACGGAATAATACCATTTGTCTTTCTTGCATTATAATTGTTAACAATTGATATATTATATAAAATATCAGAAGATAGGTGGGGCGCGCATAGCCCCGTATTCCACTAACACACTCGCACTATACGACGCTACTTCTTCGACGCTAATCTAAAAATATTCTTTGTGCGTACAAGCTAAAAAAAATCCTTGCTACCCTGCTATAAACTCCCATTATCACAAAGAATACGTAATCTTGGTAAAAACGTATGTAATCTTGATATAGAAGACGAATTACATTGTTATATTGGACCCAAAGGGAGGTCACACATGAGAATCTCTATTAATCAGTATTCTCTATCATTGATGACTAATCTATAATGTGTTTTATTCTTAGAAGTTATGATTACGACATATCGATAATTAAAATATGTATCGGTATGCGCTTTAGACAATCATTGTATGATAAAACCACAGACATATTAATAAAAAAATTGTTATTAGGTCTGTGGATAAAACCATTGACAGGAAAGATAACAATACGTATAATAGGAAGTTATATAAATTGTAGTTAGCTCTCTTACATTATACCAGTCTGTATTGTTTAAAATGTGTTATTTGTTCTTATTTATCCGGTGTATTGTTTGTATTTAATGAGATTTGATTTCGGGCGTTAAACATACGGTCGTCATAATTGCCACTGTCCGTTTACAATCGGATTCCGTCACTGGGAAATTGGCGAAAAGTTCCGATTGTCCGCTTTTATACCTAGTAGGCTACTTCCTGATCTATATCTTACTGAAAGAAGACTAGAAATTGTGTCCATGGGACACGGATGCTCCGGTTTAGCGCTGTCCGTCACATTAACAAATTAAAAATATGACTGAAGGTCATTAAAGGGCATGTAGCGAGTTCTGAAAAACTTGCAAAAAGGTGAAAGAATGAGCAAAATCGGATGATAAACAAAAAAGATAAGACCATTTGAAGGTTGTGCTAAAATGGATATGGGAGCCGCCATTTTGAAAACTATGGCGTCATAGTTCCATATGACCATATATGGAATATTGATTAATATCATTTAAAGCAAAGCAAATCACTGCAAATGAATGCAAACTCCTTAACTGGGCAAAAAATGCATTATTGCCATTAGTTACACATATTCTTCGTACAGTTACTTTAATTTGTTGAGTATAAATAAGTAAATTTTCATATTTATCAATATTCCATATATGGTCATTTAGAACTGTGATGTCATAGGTCTAAAAATGGCGGCTTCCATATCCGTTTCAACAGAACCTTCAAACGATCATATCTTCTGTGTTTATCATCCGATTTTGATAATTCTTTTACCCATTATCAAGTTTTTCAGAACTCTCAATAATAAAGATTGTTTGGCTGTGTCGCTATACTCCCTTTAATTCTCACTAATCTTCATGTTGCTGGCATGTAGATGTTGGTATGCATAAAGTCTGAAAGCTGCATGGCTGTTATTGTGTGAGAAATCAACCAAATAAGCTGTTATTAAGTGAGAAATCAACTAAATTAACAGAGTGACAAGTAGGTCAAGGTCATTCTTATTAACCTTCTTTTATTGCAGATACTGCTGCATGGCATGTGGATGTAAGTGTTATGAAGTTTGATAATTGTATGATTGTTTGTTTGTTTGGTGTTTTACGTCATTTTCAACACATGTCAGGTTATATTTGTGGTGGTGGCAGACCACCCACTTTTCCTGGGTAATACCAGTACTGTACACCTCCCGCCATAATTGTATGACTTTTGGTATCTGAGAAATGGTCTTAATAAAACACTTGCATGTAAATTAACAAAGTGCAAAATGTAGGTCAAGGTTATTCATATTGAACTGTTTTAGGTAGAAACATTTCCTGTCATATAGATGTAATTGTGTATGACGTTTGAAAAGCTGTATGACTTTTGGTATCTGAGAAATGGTCTTAATAAAACACTTACATATAAAACTTTAATGTAAATTAACAAAGTGCAAAATGTAGGTCAAGGTTATTCATATTGACCTACTTTTCACATACCTTTGTCTTCTTTTTATTAACATGTGTGAAGTTGATAGCTCAACGGCTTTTGGTATCTGAGAAATGGAAGTAACCTCAAGGTGTGAGGGGGCTCAGTGTGTGAGGATGTGTGAGAGTGCTCAATGTGTGAGGGTACTCAATGTGTGAGGGTGCACAGTGTGTGAGTGTGCTCGAGGTGTGAGGGTGCTCAAGGTGTGAGAGTTCTCAATGTGTGAGGGTTCTCAAGGTGTGAGGGTTCTCAATGTGTAAGAGTGCTCAAGGTGTCAGTGCGCTCAATGTGTCAGTGCGCTCATTGCGTGAGTGCGCTCAATGTGTGAGGGTTCTCAAGATGTGAAGGTGCTCAATGTCTAAGGGCGCTCAAAGAGAGGGTTCTCAAGGTGTGAGGTTGCTCAATGTGTGAGGGTGCTCAAAGTATGAGGGTGCTCAAGTCGTGAGGATGCTCAAGGTGTGAGGGTGCTGAAGGGGTGAGGGTGTTTAACGTGTGAGGGTGCTCACCGTGTGATGGTGCAGGGTGCTCAACGTGTGATGGTGCTCGAGGTGTTGGGGTGCTCGAGATGTGAGTGTGCTCAATGTGTGAGTGTGCTCAAGGTGTGAAGATGCTCAAGGTGTGAGGGTGCTCAAGATGTGAAGGTGCTCAATGTGTGACGGCGCTCAAGGTGTGAGGGTTCTCAATGTGTGAGGGTACTCAATGTGTGAGGGTGCTCAAAGTGTGAGGATGCTCAAGATGTGAGGCTGCTCAATGCGTAAGGGTTCTCAAGGTATGAGGGTGCTCAATGTGTGAGGGTGCTCATGGTGTGAGGGTGCTCAATGTGCTAGGACGCTCAAGGTGCGAGGGTTCTCAAGGCGTGAGGGTGCTCAAGGTGTGAGGGTGCTCGAACTGATGTAATTTATGCTCCATTTAAAATACTACATCAGTAGTAAAGGTATATAAAGGCATATAAAGGTTCATGTCATAATGTTTTATATCGAAGGAATCATTAGACTTGACATTAAAATAAACATATTTGACGAGAATGGCAATATATTTGATACAGTTATAAAATAAAAGTGTTACGTTATTATAAGTTGAACACCTCTCGTATTTGTTCGAATAGTTCAAAGCAAATTGTGTTAACATATTACTAACGTTTCATAATATTGCACCAATAATATATTTAAATGTTTGGAAGAAATTAAAGACATTTGAAATCTCAAGTTTTTATTTAATTATATGCAAGCAGTTTAAAGTTAAAATGAGGTTAATAATCGAGGTATTACTTTTAACGCGTTAATAAAACTCACGATTGGCATGTTGTCCCTTTAAGATGATAATACTTTTATTTTAAATAAGGATAAATAAATCTTTTGGAGAAATATCAAAAACCTCGTCCTAATCTATATTACTTTAACGGTTGCCTTATCGATATTTTGCAAATGGAAAAGTAACCAACCATTTCAAATTGTATGATCTTCTTTGAACGTTCACTATTTACTCCGCATAAGGGTGTACTAAATCACATATAAATTCATTAAGTAATATCTCATCGAGTTGGTTGATTTAAACATCGAGATGTCGAGGTTTTTAAATCAACCAATGAGTACCATGGCCGGAACACAGGCGCCGCTTGAACTCAGCTGGAATGTTGACATTGAACGTGTTGTTCAGATATGTTGACAGATTATGGTCATGCGTTCTCGAAAATAATGACTACTTTGTGGAGATACTGTGAGACATGTGAAATAACTTTTTTTCATACTTCATTCTACCCAGGAAAAGTGGGTTGTCTGCCTCCACCACAAAAAAATCGACCGTCATATATAACCTTACTTGTGTTGAAAATGACGTAAAACATCATACAAACAAAAACAAAATCATACCCTAATATATAAGTAAGTAAATTGTTTATTATAGTGACATGTTTATAACACATGTTACAGATCAGCACTTTTAAAACAGAGTTTAGAAGAATCTTCTTACTGGTGTAATAAAACAGGGTAACGCATATTACAGATCAGCACATTCAAAACTGAGTTTAGAAGAATCTTCACGTTGGTGTAATATTATTCCTAAAGAAAATAATGGAGACTGAGAAAAAATGATGTTACTGAAGAAGAAAAAAGATGGAAAGTTGAATTGGATTTGATACCAGGAGGGAAAAATATAGTATTCAGAATAATTCGTTATGCCTATATGTAATGATCGCGAATTAATCACTCATACAGAAAAAAAATAATATTCGCTTTAAAAGGAACGGCTTGCCTTGAAGGGAGGTAGGCTTGCCTTGAACGGAGGTGTGATCAATTCGATGGTTCAGTGCAAAACTATTTTATCTCCTTCTTTATTCATATGTAGTTACAATACATTTGCCCTGACGATATGTAAGTTGGGTTTCTTATTTTCAGCACGTGGGTGTCGAGTCAGTTCAATGCGTTTAAACAGAAACGTGTATTTAATGCATGTATCAATTAAACAATAACAAATAACCTGCTTATTATTTATCCGGAATATGCAGAGTAATCCTTGCCTTTTGAGCGCATTTATAAACTAGTATTCAAAGTGCATGTTAAAGGAGCACCCGGAAATCTTGAAGTGTTTATCAAACATCAATATTGGCTTCTCTTTTTATTTATGAAATAACAGTTTGACTTTAAACCTGCTTGCATATCATTAAATATTTAGAATGTTCGCTTTTCTTTGCCATTTTACCAAATGTTGAAATATATTATTGGTGCAGTATTATCAGAAGTCAGTAATATACAAAAACAATTTGGCTTATACTATTCTTTTAATTATTATTAATGATTGAACTAATGCATGTTATGTAGCAAACCGCGAGATTTTGAGAAAATCAAGATTGCCATGCGTCCTTATAAACCACTAACAATTACCCGTGAGCTGATTCTTTTCGTATACTAGGATACTACCAACTTATTTTTTAACATGTAAGAATTAGTTCTTTTTTCACAATATTTTACTGATTTTTCAGCAAAAATGTAGGAAAGAAGGAGGTAAAAAAGGGAGTGTTTTTCATTTGCAAAAAATCTATGATACAACCGCTGTTCAAAGTAATTTTGATTAGGACAAGTTTTTCATATTTCTCCAAAACAAAAAATAACTGCAATAAATATTAAAATGAAGTGATAATAAATAATTAATTTATCTTTATTTAAAATAAAAGTATCATCATGGACAACATGCCAAACGTGAATTTTATTAACACGTTACAATTAATACCTCGATTTATAAATCCTACCTTATTTTGACTTTAAAACTGCCTGCATATAATTAAATAAAAACTTGAGATTTCAACTCTCTTTAATATTCTTCCAATTTTTTAAATATATTATTGGTGTAATATTAAAAAAAAAGTTAGTAATATGTTAAAAACAATTTTGAAATATTCGAACAATTAATATCAAAGATTGCAAATATGAGTTATATTGAAAACTAACGTGACGTCGTGCGTTTAAACAAATCAAGATTGTCATGTGTCACTTTAAACAAAGTGAAACTTTTCGCTGAACTCCAGTTTTGCTCAAAATATTTAATTAATAAAATGAGAAATTAACTTGTGGTATGCGTTGACACGAATGAAACGGGTATGCCATATTTCTCGAACTCTCCGCACTGTTTGTCCCACGTGATATTCAGATTCCTATCTGAGTGCTATACATTCTTAAAGTAACTATCCAGCCAACAACGGCAACATCTAAACCTACTGACGACGAGGTATATATATAACTTACAATTTTTGAGAATCCAAACGCGTTAGGCACAATATAAACGACTTTAACCAGCTAGGCTAAATGTTAAAAGTGATACGTCGAGGGAATGTAGCGACACAGCCAAACAAGCTCTGTTATTAAGAGTTCTGAAAAACTTGGGAAAAGGTGAAAGAATTATCAAAATCGGATGATAAACAAAAAAGATATGACCATTTAAAGGTTGTTCTAAAACGAATATGGAAGCCGCCATTTTTAAAACTATGACGTCATAGTTCCATATTAACATATATGGAATATTGATAAATATAATTTAAAACGAAGAAAATCACGGCAAATGAAAGATTTTTTTTACTGGTCATTAAGTATTACATATTTTTCTTACAGTTGCTGTCATTTCCCCCTATAAATCAGTAAATTTTCATATTTATAAATATTCCATATATGGTCATTTAGAACCGTGATGTCATAGCTCTCAAAATGGCCGCTTCCATATCCGTTTCAACAGAAACTTCAACTGATCATATCTTCTTCGTTTATCATCCGATTTTGATAATTCTTTCACCCTTATTCAAGTATTTCAAAACTCTCAATAATAAAAATGGTTCGGCTGTGTCGCTACATTCCCTTTACGTGCTACCGTCAACTCATAATACATTTTACGCATATTCAGTCACGGGCATTTTAGAAACCGTGCAATAAACTTACACTTTTAATCGGCACATATACATTATTATATGACCTTAACCACTGGAAAAGTTTTGATAAACAGTTTGGTAGTGTAATTTTGCAGTTATTTGGCGGATTAGTTTCTTTAAATTAGTTAAGGAAATTGAGAAATAAACTTGTGGTGGGCGTTGACATGAATGAAACAGGTATGCCATATTTCTCGAAACTCTCCGCACTATTTATCCCACGCGGTATTCAGATTCCTGTCTGAGTGTTATTATGTCAGAATCCCCTGGGAGCTCGATTTGTAAGTGAGGAAGTGGCGATTCCTACGGATGGCGGAAGGTGTACAGTACGGGTTCTACCCAGGAAAAGTGGGTGGTCTGTCAAAAAAAGCGACAGTCATATATATAACCTTACATGTGTTGAAAATGACGTAAAACACCATACAAACAAACAAAGGCTATTAGGTCATAATTAAGCGCAATACACTGTCAACAAACGTGTCGAATCTCATTATAATACTTGAATAAAATATTGCTTAAATCAACAAACCTTGCATGTATATTCCAGTTGTGTATCATGTTTGTCAATTAAACTAAATTATTTAATGAACTAGTATAATTGTAATGCGAAATTTATATGCTGAAAAAGAAAGTAGACTTTTTGAAACATTCGCAAATATTCGCACCTTTTTAGCGGTCATCTTCGTGAAAGCGAAACTGGAGATTTTGTGTGAAGGGTTAATAACGATCTAATAATAAATATGGGTAACGTTATTGCATAAAAGGTATGGGTAACGTTATTGCATAAAAGGGTGTCATTTTAGAAGAACTTTATATTATCAAGGGAATACATTTATAAAAGTTATGTGTGTGCGTCTTCAATACCGACACTAGGAAATAAATAGAACGAGTTTATAATTTCTTGTTCGAAGTCTCTTTAAGACTGGAGTGTGGAAATATGATTATAAAATATATTTACTGGTAAATGTGTATAATTTGTAATATAAAATGTTTGTTTGTGGACACTATGAATGTGTTTGTACAATACCAAACATATAGATATAGATTTTGTTTTACATGTGCTCACTTAAATATTTATAAATACACTGCTATTCATTAATTTATTTTATTTTATATTATTTGCCTTTAAAATTGATGTAATTACTATGTATTCTAGATAATGTTATATCCGCATAAGAAAACAAAATTTAATATTATATTTCTTACCTTGTACAAAACATCCTCGTTATGCGTTTTCCTTTGCATGACCCCTTACCCTTAACTAGTATGTATATGCGTAAACCGTTCATTTCTGCGATAACGCGATAAAATGACCTAATGCACAACAAGCACAACCTCACATACGTCTATTTTGCATTTACAGTAGTTTTACTGTCGTCATTAACCGTATCGCGAGATGGGAAAAACAGGGGATTTCCCCAATGATTTGGACTGAAAACTAGATCGTTAGGCAAAATAAACAATCCGCACGTATGTCAATATCCTTTTGAACTTTGAACTTATTCAACTGTTGTATATAGGTGATTTAGAGCCGCCCCAGAGAGAAGGGAAGGATACAAAGGAATATGAGAACCTGCCCTATTTTTAGTTAAGCTACCAACAGACTCCACCCACCACCCACCCAGAGGAAATTTTGAAGGGTGGGCGTGGCAAATTTGCTACAAATTCCTCAGAATTGCTTAACATGCACGCTATGGTACTTGCGTTTTTTATATTTTTTATCAGATATCAAAATCAAAGAGAAAATACACATTAATTTTTTTCTAGATAGAAGCTTTGTATTTATAGGAACACGTGACTAGTTCAGTGCAAACGCATCTGTTTAACAATTTAAATTTTATGGAAAATTGACTTGACAAAGGTAAGTCACCCTTGTTAAACTAGGTATGTAGGTTTAATTATTAGTTATTTTAACACACGAGAATATGTAGCTAATTTAAAGAAATACATCTTAAAGAACACGTATAATATATAATTATTCTGAAATCAATTCTTCGATATACGCATGACTTAAATTCATTTATACTTGCATAATAAAACAGGATTTGAGCGGTAGCGACAATTGACGGAAGCTTCGTCTAAGTTACTATTTAGAACGGAGGTTATTTTAAACTGTATGTGACTTCGAGATTTACTTTCAAGGAATTCACGCCCCGAACCAGACTGACAATTTTTTATTTTTTGGTCAAACCATTAGCAACCTTTATTTTATTTATTTAACGCGGATCTATCCGATATATTTCTTTTTCAAAATAGAATATCATGCTTTATATACTATTAGGTCATTTTTAAAATTACTTTAAAAAAGAAAAACTCATAACCACCAAAGCAAGTGTTACAGTTGTCTCAACACCAGATACTCAAAATAAATTAACGAAGCAAACACATATCTATTGTTAATGCGTCGGATTTATAAACTGTTGTGTGTTTTAGCTCACCTGGGCCGAAGGCTCCAAAGTCAGCTATTTTGATCGTGTTTTGTCTGTCCGTCCGTCCGTCCGTATGTTAATGTTTGCTTAACGTCTCCTCATAAACTGATTGGACGATTTTGACCAAACTTTGCATAAATATCTTTCAAATATGTTAAAATGAGGTTAAAGCGAAAACCAAGATGGCCGCCATTACCATAAAAGGTCGAAACCTTGAACATCTTATTCTCAAGAACCACTCAACCTTTTTTGACAGTTTTCTTTATTAAAGAAACATACTCGTCAAATAACGGGAAAATTACACTAGACAGCCGTTTTTTTTTAAATATCCGTGATTTAATATGCGTAAAATGAATCTTGAGTTTATATTGTGTCTAAAGTTTGGATTCTCAAAATATGTACGTTATATGTATTATATATATATATATATTTACCTCGACATCAGTAGGTTTAGAAACGGTGTACATCTGTTGTAAAATTAGCCTGTAGATGGCGGGACAGAGACTTTATTGATCGCCAATCTCAGGAACATCAATGTTGCTCAATTGAAGTCCCCGGGGTGCTTCCGTGGGGTCCAAAGTTTGTATTTTGAGATTCTGCATGGTTTGCATAGACTTATAGAGGGAAAAACTTGAAGTGTCTTTTTCTCTGAACCACTAGGCACATAGTTCTCATATTTATTGCATGTAACATCAGCTTTTAGTTCTCTAGCAAGTTTGTTCATATGGTGACCGTTGGCTCAAATCTATGATACAAATCTAGTCCCATCCCGGATGTCACAGTTTTACACTGAGTTATACAGAAGCATTTCTCCACAATTTACGTCATCTGAAGAAGAGAATCCAGAATCGTCATACTAAATGTGTTCTAGTTCCGGCAGACAAAGCCTCCAACAATATCACTCTTGTCTGGCTAGTGCTCTATATCAGTACGTTGAATGCAGAGCTAGCGAGCTCTTCTGCTTATCTAACGACACCATTGCTGGAGAAGGATGTAGTTTCCCACCATGTGTCCTTTTTGGAGACTATGAAGGTTTCTGTTTCTATGTAGAGAGACATTATTGATGCGTTTAATAATACATCTCGGTATCTTCATGATACACTAGTACTCAATATTGATAATCCTTTCTTTGCTCATATGGTCACTGATATTTATCCACCAGAGCTCACGTTGAATAAAGCCAACAGTTCGGATACCATGGCAGTATTCCTCAATCTTCATCTTTCGATTTCAAATGATTACATACATACTAAAATCTATGATAAGAGGGATTACTTTAATTTTGACATGGTTAACTATCCACATTTAGATGGGGACGTACCTCGTTATCATACGGGGTATACATATCTCCCAGCTCATTCGTTTTACTGGGGTATCTGACGATGTTTATGATTTCAATGACCGAAATCAAGTTATTACAAGCAAACAAGAAATCTGGTTTTCACAAACTTTGTAGGTCTTTCTCAAAGTTCTGATGCCGCAACAACGAATATCACAATCTTTATTTTATGGAGATGTGATCTGTAAACTTCGGAAATTAAAAAAAGGATACGACCTTTTAGTAATGCAACGCATGTTGTTCATGCTTGGTGATTGACCCCCTCTACAGTCAGTCACTACGCTTCACTTTTCTCTTGTGCGATGACGGACAACCTTGTGGTACTCTTTGATTGCAACTTCTGAAACCCCAAAAGGGGAGAATGGTGCATGAACTTTCGTCCCTCGAGTTTTTCTGGTCGTACCCTAGCTTGGGTTTCTCTTTGACGACTTCAACTCCTGTGGTTGTTCAGTACAATTCTGGATACATCCTGCGGTGTTTCTTCGGAAAAAAGTGTCAAAATTATATTGAGTGTTCTAAATACGGTCATAAGAAGAAGATTGTTTCGTTTTTATGTTCCGCCGAACATCCTCGAAGGTGGCATATACACTGAACAAAGTTGCTAATTACTCACTTTTGTATCTTAATTAATTTTCTAAGTTTAAATATATTTTAGAATAGATATGTGATAGTAAGTATTTTTGTTTTGACCAATGTATAATTTTTTTTTTTTAGCTCTATTTTTTCGATTGTCATCACTTAATCGTCGTCGTCTGCGTCTGCGTTCGGGTTAACGTTTGTATGTAAGCTTGTATTTCCGAAACTACTTCACATAATGGATGAACACTTCAAACATGTATTCAGCATCATTAGACAGCATCATACAGCCAGGTTCTATAACTCATACTTTTTTTTAACAAGTTATGGCCCCTTTTATAATTAGACAATTTGGTTTAAGTTTGTATGTAAGCTTGTATCTGAGAAACTACATCATGTAATGGATATAAACTTCACACATGTGTTCAGCATCATAAGACATTATACAGCCAGGTTATACATGCTTTTATTTTAATAAAATTATGGCCCATTTTATAATTAGAATATTTGGTTTAAGTGAGTATGTAAGCTTGTATCTGAGCAACTACTTCACGTAATGGATGAACACTTCACACATGTGTTCAGCATCCTTATACAACATTATACAGCCATGTTATATAACTCATGCGTTTATTTTAACAAAGTTATGGCCCATTTTATAATTAGAAAATTTGCAATTGGTTTAAGTTTGTATGTAAGCTTGTATCTCCGAAACTTGTTCACACTATGGATGAAAACTTCACACATGTATTCAGTATCATTAGACAACATTATACAGCCAGGTTCTATAACTCATGCTTTTATTTTAACAAAGTTATGGCCCATTTTATAATTAGAAAATTTGGTTTAAGTTTGTATGTAAGCTTGTATCTGAGAAACTACTTCACGTAATGGATGAACACTTCACACATGTGTTCAGCATCCTTATACAACATTATACAGCCATGTTATATAACTCATGCTTTTATTTTAACAAAGTTATGGCCCATTTTATAATTAGAAAATTTGCAATTGGTTTAAGTTTGTATGTAAGCTTGTATCTCCGAAACTTTTTCACACTATGGATGAAAACTTCACATATGTATTCAGTATCATTAGACGACATTATACAGCCAGGTTCTATAACTCATGCTTTTATTTTAACAAAGTTATGGCCCATTTTATAATTAGAAAAATTGGTTTAAGTTTGTATATAAGCTTGTATCTGAGAAACTACTTCACGTAATGGATGACAACTTCACACATGTGTTCAACATCATTAGACAACATTATACAGCCATGTTATATAACTCATGCTTTTATTTTAACAAAGTTATGACCCATTTTATAATTAGAAAAGTTGGTTTAAGTTTGTATGTAATCTTGTATCTGAGAAACTACTTCACGTAATGGATGAAAACTTCACACATGTGTTCAGCATCCTTAGACAAAATTAAACAGCCAGGTTATATAACTCATGCTGTTATTTTAACAAAGTTATGGCCCATTCTATAATTAGAAAATTAGCAATTGGTTTAAGTTTGTATGTAAGCTTGTATCTCTGAAATTACTTCACACATGTGTTCAGCATCATTAGACAACATTATACAGCCAGGTTATATAACTCATGCTCTTATTTTAACAACGTTATTGTCCCTTTTATAATTAGAAAATTTGGTTTAAGCTTTTATGTAAGCTTGTATCTGAGAAACTACTTCACGTAATGGATGAAAACTTCATACATGTGTTCAGCATCATTAGACAACATTATATAGCCAGGTTCTATAACTCATGCTTTTATTTTAACAAAGTTATGGCCCATTTTATAATTAGAAAATTTGGTTTAAGTTTGTATGTAAGCTTGTATCAGAGAAACTGCTCCACGTACTGGATGAAAACTTCACACATGTGTTCAGCATCATTAGACAATGTTATACAGCCAGGTTATATAACTCATGCTTTTATTTTAACGAAGTTATGGCCCATTTTATAATTAGAACATTTGCAATTGGTTTAAGTTGGTATCTAAACTTGTGTCTCCGAAACTACTTCACATAATGGATGAAAACTTCATACATGTGTTCAGCATCATTAGACAACAATATACAGCCAGGTTCTATAACTCATGCTTTTATTTTAACAAAGTTATGGCCCATTTTATAATTAGAAAATTTGGTTTAAGTTTGTATGTAAGCTTGTATCAGAGAAACTACTTCACGTACTGGATGAAAACTTCACACATGTGTTCAGCATCATTAGACAATATTATACAGCCAGGTTATATAACTCATGCTTTTATTTTAACGAAGTTATGGCCCATTTTATAATTAGAACATTTGCAATTGGTTTAAGTTGGTATGTAAACTTGTGTCTCCGAAACTTCTTCACATAATGGATGAAAACTTCATACATGTGTTCAGCATCATTAGACAACATTATACAGCCAGGTTCTATAACTCATGTTTTTATTTTAACAAAGTTATGGCCCATTTTATAAGTAGAAAATGTGGTTTAAGTTTGTATGTAAGCTTGTATCTCAGAAACAACTTCATATAATGGATGAAAACTTCACACATGTATTCAGCATCATTAGACAACATTATACAGCCAGGTTCTATAACTCATGCTTTTATTGTAGCACAGTTATGGGCCATTTTATAATTAGAAAATTTGGTTTAAGTTTGTATGTAAGCTTGTATCTGAGAAACTACTTCACATAATGGATGAAAACTTCACACATGTATTCAGCATCATTAGACAACATTATACAGCCAGGTTCTATAACTCATGCTTTTATTTTAACAAAGTTATGGCCCATTTTATAATTAGAACATTTGGTTTAAGTTTGTATGTAAGCTTGTATCTGAGAAACTACTTCACGTAATGGATGAACACTTCACTCATGTATTCAGCATTATTTGACAACATTGTAGCATGGTCACTGAAATTTGCCTTGTTCACAGGTGTAAATCGATTAATTGAAAATAACAGAATAAATGGTGTACTACAACTACCAGTTTATTGGAAGTTCGAGTATGGCAGAGAGCTGAAATGGACATGCTACAAAACAAATAGAGTATGGTTTCATCTCGTTGGTTAATTTAAACACCTCGATGGGCTACGCCCATCTCGATGTTTAAATTAACCAACTCATAAGCTTGTATCTCCGAAACTACTTCAAATAATTGTTTGAAACTTCACACATGTATTCAGCATCATTAGACAACATCATTCAGTCAGGTTCTATAACTCATGCTTTTAGTTTAACAAACTTATGGCCCATTTTATACTTAGACAAGTACTTTAAAATTGGTTTAAGTTTGTATGTAAGCTTGTTTCTCCGAAAATACTTCACATTATAATGCATTGAAATTGCATACATGGTTTCGGCATCAGTCGACAACATCATACAGCCAGATTCTGTAATTCAATCATACTCTTATTTAAACAAAATTATGGTCCCTTTCCCTAGGCCCATATCTTGATGTAAATGGAGGATGAGCCTGGCATGTTCATTCCTGTTAGGCGCCCTATAACCTTTCATGTGTTGGTGCGTCTAAAAACCCAATTCAGTTCAATTATACTTAGACAATTTGGTTAACAAGTGCAATAATTCTGTTCTGCAATTAAGCAATATTATGCGATATCACAAACTGATTCGAATAGGTGATATCGCCATTTAAATACATTCATATCAGTAAAATCACGGTGACCTATATATCACTCATTCGAATAGGTGATATCATTGGTTTGTTTTTAATGGGAGTTATTACCTATTCGAATGGGTGATATCATCCATTAATAGGTGATATCACCCATTTGAGTAGGTAATATCAGTCATTCATTTTGAATCACTATCAGTGATATCGACTATTCCAATGAGTGATATCAGTCATGATACCATTGATTCAAAACGAATGGGTACTTTCACACATTCGAATAGCCAATTCGACGAAACATCATATCACCTATTCAATATGAGATTTGTATGGGGCGCCGTTTTACTATGTATTCACTTTTTATAGATATCCCTAATTGAAATAAAGATATCTATAATTCGAATATAAGATATCTTATATTATTTATAGATATCATGAATTATTTATAGATATCTTATATTTTAATTATGGATATCTTTATTTCATTTTAAGATAACTCTAAATCGATTTATCGAATTATGGATATCCATAATGCATACTGAGATATCATTAATTGACGAGCATTTATAGATATTTTAAATTAGTTTATAGATATCTATAATTCAATTTAAGATATCCATACATCTATTTATAGATATCTTTAAATGAATTAGGGATATCCATAAATACCGTTGAATGAATGATATCTATAATTTAATGCAATCAATGTCCACGAACTGGTCCCTGGAAATATTTACTGGTTATAAACTGATATATAGATATCTATAATTCGAAGCGATTTAAAGATATCTGAAATTGAAAATATAGATATCTATAAATCGATTTACAGATATCTTAAATTGATTACTGATACCTTAAAATCGAATATAAGATATCTATATTTCAATTGATCCATAATTTATGAGATTTACAGATATCTTATATTCGAATTATAGATATCTTTTAAATCAGTTATGGATACTAATAAATAGTGAATAAAATAGTAAAACGGCGCCCCATAGATCTCATACATTCGAATATGTGATATCACAAAAATCTACCTAGGATGGAAATTGGCCACATAAATTATAGGTTCCTGAAAGTACGACGACGTCCCGTGGTTGTTTTAAGGTGCCGTATAATAAACGTGTACACTATTTTGTAAACAAAGCACTCCACTCGAGTTTCCGTTTACTGTTGACACTTAACATAGTACTAGTATTTGATTATTGGTGACGTACTAACAGTATTGATCAATGAGGTTACATGAAACACGGTCAGAAACAAACAGGTTGGTTATCTACTTTGCACAAAAAGTGGGGTTACATATAGTTTACTAAAGTTGCATTAGTAGATTAGATAGCGGATCTAGCAGGGAGTGTGGGGAGCTGGGGGGTGGGGGTGGAATCATCCGAATGGGGGGACAGACCTCCCGTCCATGACAGCTTGAGATTTGAAAAATAACAACCTCCGAATGTGCTGTCGTTTGCACAGGTGGCTGTATCGGTGTTGGGAATTAAAAAAACTAAAAAAAAAAAATTCTTCAATTTTCGTGTTATTTGTTGAAAACAACATATTTTATGTTTTCCTGAAGAAAAATATTTCAGAGTATCGTTTTTTTTTGTTTTTTTTTAACATTTTTATTTTTAGCTCCCAACACCGTAGTGAGACTACCGATACAGCCACCTGTGGTCTTTTGGGCTTGTCTTTTTTGTAAGTGTTGATCCCTCCTCTCCCCGTACCTCCCAATGGGAAGAGAAGCGGGTTTGATTAGTGCATAAGATACACAAGCACGAGACAATTTTTCATATGTGACGGGATGCATCTAAAAAACACCCCAGAAGTCAAATAAATGAGACTACGGGTAAAGGGCATGAGTGGGCGTGTTTGTGTGGAGGGTGGAAGGGGGTGGGGAAGGGGAAGCAGGCAACTTTTTCATGTTAACTAAGGAACTTACACCTTGAATTTTGAGTGAGGGCTTTCCAGCCTGGGTTTTGCGGAAAAACGGAACATGGCCAATTATTTTTGGGAACAAAGGAACATTATTATTTTCAAGGAACAAGAGAACATTGGCGTAATTTTAGGGAACAATTTGACGTCACTTTCTATTTTGATACGTCACATTGATTTACCCCATTTCTACTTTCGCTTTACTCATACCATTTTTTTTTTTTTATGTGTTTTGTGAATGCAGCCTGTGCCCATGCCATTGTGAAAAATAGCGGCATTTCTCTAGAAGTTGTGAAAATTGTGAAATATTATAACAAAAGAGAAATAAACTTTTTTCACTTTTATTTTCACAGTTTAATATCCCTTGGTTTTAAGTTTTGTTTTTGGTAAACACGGGCGTATTCGCTTTATCGGCCCGTACGGCCACACCAATATTTTTTATTGGTGTGGTTGGCCGTACCAATAATTTCTACAGATTTTTTTAAAATTTATTTTGCATGTAGGGACTATATTGATAAATTATTATTATTTAAAGGGAATGTAGCGACACAGCCAAACGAGCTCTTTCATGTTGAGTTCTGAAAATGCAAGCTAGTTCATCGGCGTAGCTACTATTAGGCCATGTAGGCCCGGGCCTATACATCAATTTAATAAATGAAAAAAAATGAAAAGTCAAAAACTGCAATAAAATCTGAGGCCGGAAGCGGTATGGGATTAAGGGTCAACATGTGTTTCTTATTTTATTTTACAGTGTAGGTAATTCAACTTTGTCAAATGTTAATTCTCAAATTTGTCAAAGAATATGCTCAGTCAGATATACACCAAAACGCACCATTACATAGCTATTTAAAAAAAAAACACGCCAGGGGAGCATGCCGCCGGATCCCCGTAGTTTTTCGGGCCTATAATATATTTGTATTTCATTCAGCTACGCCCCTGGACTTAGCATTTTCGGCAGTTTTAACTGATATACCAATAGAACAAAGACATTATCAGTACTGAAGGTTATGATGTGACGAGTTATTGGATACAATAAACTGATGAAAACGAACAAAACTGCGATAAATAATATATGAGTATAATATATTGTAGTTAATATTGTTGTGTCGTTATTTATAGTTTCTTATGCTTTTTACAACAGTCAAGTGAATAATTTCATTTGAAACTCAGTCTCCATTGGCCTGAAATATACGCAAGAAAGCATGATTTGGGATCTTGCAATAAAAAAAAGCAACTCGCGCATATATTTGGCCGTACCCATAAAAAATAGCAACTCGCGACTTACGCCACTCAATATCTTCTCGCCTCTCACCGCTGCGGGTTCAAATCCCACTGGGAGCTTGACTTGTAAGTGAGGAAATGTTGATTCTTACGGATGGCGGGAGGTGTACAGTACTGGTTATACCCAGGAAGAGTGGGTGGTCTGCTTCCACCACAAAAACTCGACCGTCATATATAACTTAAGTCTTTACATGTGTTGAAAATGACGTAAAACACCATACAAACAAACAAACATCATATCTTTGGCCGTACCAATAAAAGATCCATGGATACGCCACTGGTAAATACAGACTAGTTTTGACACCAGCTTATATTAAGACTAGTATCCTTACTGGTCTGTAATTACAAAAAAAAAAAATGTTTCAGATTGTGAATTGTTTGGATATAATTGTGAAAAAAGGATACTTTTTGGAATTGTGAATTGGGCCGAATTTCGGCCCCACATTAGGCATAAAAAAAACACTGCATACTGTCTATGTCAATTATAATTAAATATCTCAAACAAAACACTAATAAATGTTCCCAATAAATCATTTGGATGAATTAAAGTTATATAATAATAACAATGTTACAGTCAATCAAAAGCGTGCATTTTGTATCACAAGTAAGGCAGGGAAACGTTTGTTCTAGGCATTATTTGACTGTAGCTGCGAGAATCATAGCACTTATGGTTTGTACCTAATAACCTTAGAGATACGATGCGATCCTTTATAGAATAGATAGTTATGAGGTTTTTGAAGACATCAAACTATGCCTGGCAGCATAAACGACTGCCCTATTTCAATAGACTAAACCTTAAATAGCATGCATGCATGCATACAACTCACCAAAGAGAAGAGGTAGGTATTATTTGTAAGACTCTTGTGTTTCAGCATACAAAACCCTCCCACAGCTGACATAAAATGACAACGTTAACCGGAAAGTGTCAGTTGTGTGAGTAGGGCAGGGGTTAAGTTTCCAAATACGGAAGGAGACGTCACACAAGAATGATAGTAATTCAACTGTAAACAATGAAGATGTCGTAAATTAACAGTGGTCTTCGAACACCATCTATATCGGCATGTGTTCGCTCTCTTTGGTGGGTCTTCTGCATGCAGTTGTGGTATTTAAGGTTTGTTCTATTGAAATACGGTGGTTGTTGATGAAGGCATTGCGTGATACCTTCAGAAACCTTGCCGGAAAAGTGTGTATGGGGGTCGGTATGGGTCCTACTGATAATTTTAACACAAGGAACCATTGCTCTACGGTAGGTACATAGAGCTACTACCATAAGAGCCATGATTTTCACGTCTATATTTGACTACACCACAAAGGCACAATCTCTCAATGGTGTAATTACGACTACCGTATACATATAATTCTTGTGCAGAGCATATCTTGAAAACTGAAATTAATACTTTTGGGACTGGAATGAAACTTGACACAATGAATGATAGAGGGAAATGAGAGGAAGTGTAGACCTACAAAAGTTGATTATTTATGTACAAGTAACATGTTCCTTTAAAGGGACACACGGCAATCTTGATTTTTTAAAAACTCACGGCGTCCCGTTAGTTTTTCTTGAAACTTGCATTTGTTCAATCATTAATATTAATTGTTAGAATAGTTCAAAGCAAATTGTTTTTTTACATATTATTGACTTTTGATAATATTGCACCAAGAACATGAAGAATATATTTAAAAAATGTGTAGAATAATGAAGGAAACAGAATTCTCAACTTTTATTTAATTATATGCAAGCAGTTCTTAAGTCAGAATGATACAGGATTAATAAATCGCCATGTGTCCCTTTAATGTCCTTGATACGCCTTTATTCACACAAAACATCCATATCGGTTGTACCAATGTTTTATTTAGATTGTGTACTGATTGACAGTTAGTTGATCAAAACTGTTGTCATTGAAATACTGAACATGATCATGACCTCTGTTATGACCTGTAACGTTGATTTTGTTTTTTAACTTCCGCCATTTCTTTCCAGATTCAAAGAGGCATCATGAAGTCATTGATGACACCATATGCCGTGGCCATGGTAACAGTGAGTCTATGCAGTCTTGCCAGTGCCTCCCGTCCCCATATTGTGCTGATTGTTGCTGACGATCTGGTAAACATGTTTATACATACCGGTAATGTGGTGTTACTATAAGTTTTTGTCTTACAGATAAGGCTATCACTTTGTTCATTATTTCTGGTGTCACAAAATCGTAATGGGTTCATTTTTTGGTCATGAAAACTACATTGCGTATTACTTTTTTATTTCTTCAAATTTCTTCATCGATATTTGACATATTATACACATCATAAAAACAGTCACAAGACCTTACCAACAATAAAGGTCAAGTTCACATAGATTCAAGGTCAAATCCTGGTTCAAAGATCATATTTTGAACTCAAAATATCAGGTATGCATTTAAGGACAAGTTTTGTGTTCAAAGGTCATTTATGATGATGAAAACTTTACATTCCCTAAAACTTTTTCATTTCTTTCTACAACTTTGTATAGCCTATATGCACATTATGGCAATAGCCATATCACCACACCAATATATAAAAGGTCAAGGTCTTAGTCAAGGTTGTATTTTCTGTAAAAAAATATTTTTATCTTCATCAAATTCATATATCTATTGTTTAATGATTATGAACAGTCATAAATGTGTGCACACATATTTTGAAACAAGTCCAAGAAGGCGACACATGCTCCAGAGAGCAGGTTACATTTTACAAAAGAGGCTTATCAGCTTGCCAACCCCATACAGTTCATGAAATAAATATTGCAAAATACAAGTGGTTGCATTGCATACATCTTTCACTTCAGTTCTTTTTCATAGTTAGCATCACATTTTTATGCTGAATATATGTAAGTACTTGATTACTAAAGAATATGTTTGCCAAACTAGACATTGCAACATTTTTTTTTAAATTGGGTATTAAGGTGATTTTCAGCACATTTTAGACCATATACAACGGTCGATTTTTCTTTGGTAGAGGCAGACCACCCCGTTTTCCCTGGGTAAAACCAGTATTGTGTACCTCCTGCCATCTAAGAATCAACACTTTCTCACTTAAAAGTTGAGCTCCCTGGCAGTGGGATTCAAACCATTTAATTTTATTCTGTACAAATTGTTTTGAAGTCCAAATTCAAGATAATTTGCCTATACTCTCATGAATGTCAAAGGCTTATTGCAAAACTATAGTATTGTGTTCTTTATTTATATATACCTACATTAGTTTTATGTTCACCCTCGATGTGTGCTTTGCAGGGATGGGATGACGTTGGATTCCATGGATCGGAAATAAAGACACCAAACATCGACACCCTGGCATATGAAGGAGTGATTCTCAACAATTACTACGTATCACCTATATGTACGCCGACGAGAGGCAGTCTGATGACCGGGCGCCATCCCATACACCTTGGTATGTCCATAGCAAACGTTATCGGTTTGTGGCAAAATTATGCAGAGCCTGTATACTAGCACCTAGCCGAGGTAGCGCCGTGGTGTAATGGTTAGCATCAAGGCTTAGTAACACTGGGATAGCGCGTTCAGTCCGAGCGAGGTCTGAATTTGGGTTATTATCTAAATATTTAAAAAGTAGTTCCTGCCTTACGAGTCCTTCAGATGAGACTTTAAAGCTTTGATTTTGATATTATATATGTATTTTGAAGAAATCTAAGAAACAATGTGTTTTTGTCAAGAAAAGTACCGTAATCATTAGTAAACGTTTATTACTGGAGCTGTCGTGGGCAGGCGAGTGGTTTGCATACTTAATTGCCTCTCTTATGATCCAGACATCCTGGGTATGATTCCAAGTCGGGGTCCTGTCCCGGTTTTTCAAACGCACTCCCTGAGCATCTTATTCGGACAAGATACTGTTAAAGTATGCCATCCTTCAGAGCTAAGGAGATGTAAAGCCATCAGTGCCGTGAGCAAGGAAAGCCATACCCTGTGCACGTTAAATATCTCATTGTGATCAATGATACAGACAATGCCTCTTAACCGTTCCTCGAAAACGAGTTATAATTGACTGTGTGCTGAATCACTGAAAAAAATGATTTTTTTTCGCCCAGAATGTATTACATGTATCCTTGAGTGGAAGAAATGTGTATGTGAGATTGTTGTCTGTTGTTCGTTGGGTGAACGCGATTACTTTAGCAATACTTTTAACACAGCCGTTGCATATTGAAAAAATAATCTATAAAAAATCATCATGTGAATTCGATAATTTGAGTAAACCATTTCCAATTTGCACCAAATGTGATTTGAAGGTTTCTTCAAGTAAAGAAATATTTTTTGGATGAGTGACAACAGTGAAGTAAGAAGAGAGTGAATGGGCACATAATCTCTTCTTACTTCACTGGTGACAATGAGCAGAATGGATGCATGTATTGCAAAGTTATTGCTCTTGATTATTAAAACATGTGATAATTTCATCTTGTGAGCACTATTACTTTAGTAAACCAGTTTCGATTTTCGCCAAATCTTTGATTAACAAGATATTGGACAAAAAACAGAACATGTTGCCCTTGATTATTAAAACATCAGCAAATTTCAGTTTGTTAACGAGTTTTTGATTAAATTAACCAAAATTAAAAAAAATTTGCTTGAAGAATTTTTGCAATAAGATGTAATTAACAATGTTTAAGGTCAAAGCGTTCATTCTCGAGTTGCCCCGGAATATAATTTTTTACTTGGTTTCTGATTTTCACCAAATTTGATTATTTGAAGGTTTGTTTCCATAAAGCTTGATGGCCTGGCCTGTCCATAGTTTCTGCTTGTGATATTGAGACAAAACATGTGTGTTTGCATTATTGCTAGACTGTTGTTTACAAAATTTGAGATTGTATGGTCAATGTAACATTTCAAGGTCATGCATTTACAAGTTGTTCAATTTTCGTGTTAAACCATATCTTTTAAAGTAGTTATCCCGCCAACAACAGCCATATTTTACAAAATATGTACACCCTTTCTAAACCTACTGACGCAAGGTATATATATATAACTTACATATTTTGAGAATCCAAACTCTATAGACACAATATAAATGGCTTTAATCAGCCAAGACAAACCAAAAACTGGATAGTCGAATTAAGAGTTACCAACTTGTCATTTATTTTATTATATTCAGACATGGATAGTTTAAGAACCCATGAAAAAACTATACTTTTAATTGGCACATATATATTATTATATGACCTGAACAGCTGAATAGAGTTTTGATAAACGGCTTTGTAGTGTTATTTTGCAGTTATTTTTGGCGGGTTTATTTCTTTAAACGGTGATAATGGGATAAAACTTGATGTGTGTATACATGTACATGTATCATCAATAAAAAGCCCGCATGTCGGACAACAAACCTGGTTTAGCGATGAATGTAATGCGTGAAATCCATATGTCGGGTACCATACTTGGGTTAGAGACAGGTGTAATACATATATGTGTTTAATGTTTGAAGGTTTACAGACAGGTGTGATTACAGCGGCACAACCTTGGGGATTACCGCTGACACACACCACGATGGCGCAACACTTGAAACATTTAGACTATGCCACACATTTGGTTGGCAAGGTATTGTAGATGAATCTTGACCTGACACATTTAAAGGCACTGACCCGTCAAATAACGGCAAAATTACCAATCTCTACCCAGAGTTGTCGTTCCTTGCATACACAGTCATACATCTCTGTCAACGTCTTACCAAATACCAAGAATCTTGGCAAACCATGAAAAACAGTGGAAATGCAAAATTTCTTGATGACAGTAATATTTTTCTGAATTAACTTATAATTAATATTATATTACAAAGAAATACAGTAAATTATGCTCAGGGTTATATTGCGGTAGAATAAAGGTTTGTACTTTGGCATATCACTCCGCCATCAAAACTTTCAAATAGGCACCACCAGTTCGTCCCCATAGCGTAACAGTACAGCGATATGTTTATCAGCACTTTCCAATATCACATAGATCTTAACAACCTACTTAAATTAAAGTACTAACCTATACTATTTATCAAAATGTTGATAATAAGTCGTGTTTCTTTCGACTGTTTACATGTCAATCAACGGCCGATAGTTGGTGGTGTCACGGTGTTGAAGTTATATTTTAACTATGGTCATGTGACAAATTATCATGTGATCACAGACTACTTTCTTAGACGTTGACAGAGGTCAATGTAATGGCCTCTGGGAGAGATTGCAAAATTACACTACGAAATCGTTTATCCAAACCCTTATATCCAATCTGGTGACTAATCGGGTGGAGGGGCTATAATCCTTAGAATAACTCACTCACACTTATATCAAGGTGTTCAGGTCATAAAATAATGTAATTGTGCCAATTAAAAGTATAGGTTTATTCACGGGTACTTAAAATACCCAATATTGATATATAATATGCACTAAATGAATTATGAGTTGGTAATTTTTAATTTAACGTTCCAATTTTGGGTTTTGACTTGGCTGGTTAAAGCTGTTTATATTGTGTCTATAGAGTTCGGATTCTCAAAATATTTAAGTTATATACATGTATATACCTGATCATCAGTTGGTTTAGAAACTATACAACAGGGCTGTAGATAAGCTGAGTTTTTGATTATTTTACTCACATTTTTTTACAAAAAAAACACAGTTTTTAGCTGTACTGGCCGAAGGCCAGCAGATTCGGCCAGCAGAGCTTATGGGATGCCGAGTTGTCCGTCGTACGTCCGTCCGTCGTTAACTTTTGTCTCGTTAAGAGGATAGGGCCTTCATTTTTCATCCGATCTTTACCAAACTTTAACAGCCAGATCGAACAAGTAACAACAGAGTTATGGCCCTTGATTTAGTTAAAAATGCTATATTGCTATATTTTGCCTCGTTAAGACGATAGGGCCGTCATTTTTCATCCTATCTTTACCAAACTTGACCAAATTGTTAATATCAATGAAAGCTCGGACAAGTTCGAAAACCAGCCAAATCGGACCAGTAAGAGCGGAGTTATGGTCCTTGATTCAGTTAAAAACGCTATATTGCTATATTTTGCCTCGTTAAGACGATAGGGCCTTCGTTTTTCATCCTATCTTTACCAAGCTTTACCAAACTTTACCACATTGTTAATATCAATGAAAGCTCGGACAAGTTCGAAAACCAGCCATATCGGACTAGTAACAGCGGAATTATGGCCTTTGATTTAGTTAAAAATGCTATATTTTGCCTCGTTAATATGATAGGGGCTTCATTGTTCATCCGATCTTTACCAAACTTTATCAGATTGTTAATGTTGTTGAAAGCTCGAACAAGTTAGAAAACCAGCCATATCGGACCAGTAACAGCAGAGTTATGGTCCTTGATTTAGTTAAAAATGCTATATTGTTATATTTTGCCTCGTTAAGACGATAGGGCCTTCGTTTTTCATCCTATCTTTACCAAACTTTACCACATTGTTAATATCAATGAAAGCTCAGACTAATTCGAAAACCAGCCATATCTAACCAGTAACAGCAGAGTTCTGGCCCTTGATTAGGTAAAAATGATATATTTTGCCTCGTTAAGACGATAGGGGCTTCATTGTTCATCTGATCTTTATCAAACACTATCAGATTGTTAATATCAATGAAAGCTCGGACAATTTCGGAAACCAGCCAGATCGGACCAGTAGTGGCAGAGTTATGGCCCTTTATTTAGTTAAAAATGCTATATTTTGCCTCGTTAAGACAATAGGGGCTTCATTGTTCCGATCCTTACCAAACTTTATCAGATTGTTAATATCAATGAAAGCTTGGACAAGTTCGAAAACCATTCATATCGGACCAGTATCAGCGGAGTTATGGCCCTTGATTTAGTTCAAAATGCTATATTTTGTCTTGTTAAGACGGTAGAGCCTTCATTTTTCATCCGATCTTTACCAAGCTTTATCAGATTGTTAATGTCAATGAAAGCTCGGTCAGGTTCGAAAACTAGCTAGATCGGACCAGCAACAGCGAAGTTATGGCCCTTGATTTTGTTAAAAAATGCTATAATTTGCCTCGTCATAGGATAGGGCCTTCATTTTGCATCTGATCTTTGCCAAACTTTACCAGATTTTATGACTTTCTTTTTTATATTATTATTCTATTTTTAGCTCTACTGATCAGAGATCAGCAGAGCTTATGCCGTGGTGCGGCGTCCGTCGTCCGTCCGTCCGTCCGTCTGTCTGTCCGTCTGTCTGTAAACTTTTTTTTGTAGCGACTTCTCCTCTGAAACTACTGAATGGATTTTCATGAAACTTTACAGAAATGTTGCCCATGAAGTCTAGTTGATCCTAGCAAAAATTCATGTTGATGTGAAATCCAAGATGGCCGCCAAATCTAAAAATAGGTTTTTAAAAAACAAGTTTGTAGCGACTTCTTCATGAAAACTATAAGTGATATTGATATGGGACTTTTTCTAAAATGATCAGCATGACATGATGTTGGTCCTTGTCGAAAATCGTTGTGATTCGACGTTAAACATGGCTGCCAGCGGCCATCTTTGTTTACATAGAGTTATATAATGAAAACTTGTAGCAACTACTCCTCTGAAACTACTTGACGGATTTTCATGAAACTTCACAGGAATGTTGCTCTTGATGTTTTATTGATCCTAGCAAAATTTCAGGTCGGCCGGAAATTCAAGATGGCTGCCACGGCTAAAAATACAAGTTTGTAGCGACTACTTCTTGAAAACTATAAGTGATATTGATATGGGACTTTTACTAAAATGATCAGCATGACATGATGTTGGTCCTTGTCAAAAATCGTTTTGATTCAACGTTAAACATGGCTTCCAGAGGCCATCTTTGTTTACATACAGTTATATAGTAAAAACTTGTAGCGACTACTCCTTTGAAACTACTTGACAGATTTTCATGAAACTTTACAGGAATATTGCTCTTAATGTCTAATTGATCCTAGCAAATTTTCAGATCGGCCAGAAATTCAAGATGGCCGCCACAGCTAAAAATAGATTTTTAAAAAAGAAGTTTGTAGCGACTACATCTTGAAAACTATAAGTGATATTGATATGGGACTTTTTGTAAAATGATCAGCATGACATGGTGGTTATAAGAGTCAAACATTATTTTGATTCGACTTTAAACATGGCTGCCAGTGGCCATCTTTGTTAACATAGAGTTATATGATGAAAACTTGTAGCGACTACTCCTCTGAAACTACTCGACGGATTTTCATGAAACTTCACAGGAATGTTGCTCTTGATGTCTAATTGATCCTAGCAAAATGTCAGGTCGCCCGGAAATTCAAGATGGCTGCCATGGCTAAAAATAGATTTTCAAAATACAAGTTTGTAGCGACTACTACTTGAAAACTATAAGTGATATTGATATTGGACTTTTTGTAAAATGATCAGCATGACATGATGTTGTTCCTTGTCAAAAATTGTTTTGATTCAACGTTAAACATGGCTGCCAGCAGCCATCTTTGTTTACATAGAGTTATATAGTAAAAACTTGTAGCGACTAATCCTTTGAAACTACTTGGCAGATTTTCATGAAACTTTACAGGAATGTTGCTCTTAATGTTTAATTGATCCTAGCAAAATTTCAGATCGGCCAGAAATTCAAGATGGCCGCTACAGCTAAAATTAGATTTTTTAAAAAAGAAGTTTGTAGCGACTACGTCTTGAAAACTATAAGTGATATTGATATGGGACTTTTTGTAAAATGATCAGCATGACATGATGGTTATCAGAGTCAAACATTATTTTGATTCGACGTTAAACATGGCTGTCAGCGGCCATCTTTGTTTACATAGAGTTATATAATGAAAACTTGTAGCGACTATTCCTGTGAAACTACTTGACGGATTTTCATAAAACTTCACAGAAATGTTGCTCTTGATGTCTAATTGATCCTAGCAAAATTTCAGGTCGGCCGGAAATTCAAGATGGCCGTCACGGCTAAAAATAATTTTTCAAAAAACAAGTCTGTAGCGACTACTTCCTGAAATCAAAATCAATCAGTAGAGCTTCAAGGTCATTGACCTCTTGTTTATTTTGTTATTGATTTTTTTTTCCATAATTGTTTTTATTTTTTTTAAATTTATTTTTTTGAAATTTGTTTGAATATTATTAATTTTTATTGTCTCTAATGGCCAAGTTCGAAAACCAGCCAGATCGGACCAGTAATGGCGGAGTTATAGCTCTTGATTTAGTTAAAAATGCTATATTTTGCCTCTTTAAGATGATAGTCACTCGCTTCATTGATGTTATAAGAGCCATATTAGCCAGTAGAGAGTCCACAGGCCCTCTTGGGCCTCTTGTTTAAAATTGTCAGTATTGTTACTCATCAACTTACTACAAGTAGTCATAACTTTTAAAAATCATGAGTATTATATATTTATGTATTGTCCTGTTGAACAGTTTATTCCATATTTACATGATGAAAATTGTTCCAAGCATGTGTCTAATACTAAGTCATACAGTGTTTCTTTCGTTTTTACTTAACTTTCATTTAATCAGATTAGTTGTTTGTTTTTACATCCATTTTTAAAGCATGAACTATTTAAAGACATTGTTACTCTGAACATGTTCCTTTTTCATGTTTTTACTCATTTTGAATCTGATGAGTAAATACTAAAGTAGTTATCAAGCAATAATAGTGTGTGTGTAATTCAAAGGTTAATAGTCACTCCAGTATCGGACAAACCAAGGGAGAATCCTCACGGTTGGCCATTTGGTGTGGACTATTGTGCTTGTGTGGTTTGGGGTGCATGTATTGTGTGTTTGGACCTCGGTTTAAGTTTCACCACACTGGTAAGGTGGGAAAATACGTTTTTTAAATAATTTTATAATCATCTCAAATTCAGTCCTGGCTGGGATAGAAAGTGCGATCCCTGGGTTACTAAACCATGGTGCTTTTTAAGCAATAAAAGTAAAGACCACATATTTTTTAATCCAGTATTGTTTTGACTTGAAACCTGCTTGCAGATGTTAAAATATGGAGTTTTAATTTTTTTCTACAAAATTCTGGTTTAAATAATTATATTATTGGTGCAATAAAATCAAAAATTAGTATTTTCAAAAACAATTTGCTAATGGAACTTTTCTAATCATTGTTAATAATGATTTGCAAATATGCAAGTTATGTAGAAAGAGGTTTTACAAATTCAGGTTGTATCCCTTTAATATGTTCTACGAGCACTGTGGTAAAGCTTTCTTTAATTTATTGTCTTGTATTTATTGACATAGTATTTGATCAAGTTTGTTTGCAAATGAATTTTGGCAAATCTTATATATTTATAAATGCTGATCAATTTTTTCATGAGCGCGATTGATGTTTCCCTTTTTGTGTCATTTGCATAGCATGGCAGATTTATAGTGATCACTTTATCCATCGTCGTCTTTTTTTCAAACTTTATAACTTTATAACTTCATTGTCCTTGATGAATGACTCCTATTGAGTTTTTGTTCAGTAGGTCAAAGGTCAAGGCGGGTCACACACGTGTTCGAGGAATACCCCTCTAGTACTTTCTCAGTGTTGCCAAATAAAATGAATTATAATGTCATAACTTTACATGATAGTATTTACCCTTATTTCATTACCAGGCCTTCAGCACTATGTGATAGCTGCTCCCGAGCCTTGGGGTCTGCCCCTTAACCATACAACAATGGCCCAGCATTTTAAAAGACTTGACTATGCTACCCACATTGTCGGAAAGGTAGATTTTAATAAATATTTCATATGATGTATGCGAGAGCATTCTCGCCTACCAGAGTATTGCAACGGTTACCTTATCCGTGACTGGGGACAGCTGTAACCCTGTATTGAATTTTTGAATATTTTTTTTGCTATGGTATATCTCATTTAATGGGCGCAAATTTTGTTTAATGGCAACGAGTTAGCGGAGCCTTTTTAACACGATTTGCAACCATTAACCATTTAATGGGTGCACATTTTGTTTAATGGCAACGAGTTAGCGGAGCCTTTTTGACACGATTTGCAACCATTAACCGTTTAATGGGTGCACATTTTGTTTAATGGCAACGAGTTAGCGAAGCTTTTTTAACATGATTTGCAACCATTAACCGTTTAATGGGCGCAAATTTTGTTTAATGGCGACGAGTTAGCAAAGCCTTTTTAACACGATTTGCAACCATTAACCGTTTAATGGGCACAAATTTTGTTTAAAGGACACGAGTTAGGAAGACTTTTTAACACGATTTTCAACCATTAACCGTTTAATGGGCGCAAATTTTGTTTAATGGCAACGAGTTAGCGAAGCATTTTTTAACACGATTTGCAAAATTCAAAATTTCAATACTGGTTATCCATTTCTTTGTTTTTGACAGTTTTACTCTCAAACTCATCAAAATAAAAAAGTAATGACGTCATGTTTTTGACGGTTGAACGTCCCACGACTGAGTTTGCAACGGGTTATGCATTATTTAATAGCCGCTATTGTTTGAACATCAACCAGTCGGATTGCAGGATTTTTGGCAAGTGCATTAGAATACAACCTTTCATTGATCACATCACATGATCATTGATTATACTTTGATAAATTTCTTATTTTCACCGCTATGATATTTGACGCTAATGAACCTTATAGATTAAAAAAAGGGTGTTTCCATTTTATATCAGCGTTCTGATGGCAGTATGAAGAATTTGAACATTATGATTTACAGAAATGAGTTTTTAAGAGAGTTGTTAGTATTTAAATTCATATTTTCTTTAATGTATTGAAGTGTAAACTTTTGATGAATCTCACACAAATTTCATTTTGTCACGTGATTTGGCAAAGTTTACACGCCAATAAATGGCAGAAAAGACAGAATTAATAATATTGTATTTGTTTTAGACTAGATATATTTATAATGAATGGTGTTTTATAACCCTTTAACAGCTAAGGTCATGTTGGGTTGGAATGGGGAATGAGAATAACGGAGATGAAGATGATTCCTGTAAATGATCATCATGGTCTTGATCCACATTCATAACCATGGGGTTCAGTTTCCATGCTACATAGGGGCAGTTCTACGTCCTGTCGTGACAACAGTTGACCATTTCTTTGGCCCATTGCCTCCGCGTATAATAGGATTATTACTAGAGTAACGTGTTCTGGCAGTTTGTATCACCTCGAGTAGGTAAATGCCAGATCAAGGATCACACGAGAGGCGGATACTCTAGTAAAGATCCTTTTTTTATATACCTCTTGCATACACATTCAATAAAGCATATTATTTCTCGATAAAGTGCAGCGGGAAAATGTATGTAGTTTTAAGGTGTTGGTGTTCATTGGTCTGACCTACTTGTTTTGTTTGTATGACGTAACGTCGTCTTGACGTTCTCGCGCATAGTGGCGTAACAGTAGGCCTTATTGCCTGTCTTCACCACCCTTTCTGTTGTTTTTTGTCTCTTTAATTGAATTATCAAGTCCTTGTTTGCAGTACAGTGCGGACCTACGATGCCATTGTCGTTCGGACGCTGTGGTTCCTATAGGACCCTATATCTCATTTTTGCTTGAATCATTGAACAGAAAATATCAATCATGGGTATCCGGTTCAGATAGGGAAATTCCAACCCTCGATAGAATTGTTTTAATCGTAACCTTGGCAGAGCCTCGGTTCCGATAAAACAACTAAAACCTCGTGTTGGAATCCCGATCTTCACCGAAAGATTCTTGTAATACAAAACTGTCACCAATCGTAGAAAAAGGTTGCCATTGTAATCCTCCCAGCTTGTAATACTCTGGGTGGCAAAAATGTTTGAATATTCAATCATTTGGATGATACAGATAATTTAAAGTTTGTATGTTCAAATGGTGACCTTGTGGTAAATTTTGGCTGCACCTCAAGAGTCACAAGTTTTGCTTACACTTACATAGGGAAAAGCATGAAAATCTTCTTCTAACAGCGCAAGAGCTACGTCTCTCAAACATTGCTTCTGGTCCTCTACCAAGTTTGTTCAGATGTCGCCCCTGGGGTCAAATTTGGTCCTGTCGCAGAGGTCACAGTTTTTAAACAACTTTAACAAAACACGAACGTGTTCTCTAAAACTAAAAGGTCTAATAATTTGCATGTAGAATGTAATTCAGCTATTAATGGCCCTCTCCTAAGCTTTTCATTGATCACATGTTTTACATAGACAAGTGTAGACGAAACTATTGAAAAAAATGTTTTCTCCGAAACCACAAGGAGTAGATAGAGCTCTTGAAATGGCATGTACATTGTAGCATAAGGCCATAATAAATTAATTGCTAGATTCTCATCCCCGCCTGCCCCCCGTTTTTTATGCCGCCCCGGTAATTTTTATTTCTTAAAAAAAAACAGATTTAAAAAAAAAAAAAATAATAAAAAAAAAATAAAGAAATTTGCTGAAAGTATGAAACACTATTAAAAATGTGTTTTCAATCTTGGAAGTGCTCAGTAGTATGTTTTACTATTTTTGCCTTGTACCGAGGCCATTTCCCATTTGTCGTATAAAATAAAAAAATAAAATTTCACCCCCCGCCCGTATTTTGAAATAAATTTGGATGAGAAACTAGCAATTAATTTATTATGGCCTAAGCTTATATTTTTATATAGAAATGCTTTGTTTTGCATCTAGCTTGTGTGACTGAATTTACTCGCACTAGGGTCACTATTAAAGCAGCTATCCCACCAACAACAGCCAGATTTAAAAACATAATTATGTACACCATTTCTAAACCTACTGATGACGACGTATATGTATAACTTACATATACTCTATAGACCCAATATAAACGGCTTTAACAAGCCAGGCCAAATCGCAAAACTGGAGCATCAAATTAAGAGTTACCAACTCATATTCAATTAACCCATATTCAGTCACGGTTATTTTAAGGACCCGTGAAAAAAACTATACTTTTAATCGGCACAATTACATTATTATATGACCTGAACACCTGGAAGTGAGGGTTTGGATAAATGATTTTGTAGCGTAATTTTGCCGTTATTTGGCAGGTTAGTTTCTTTAATTGATCCCTGCCTAAAGGCTCTAATACATTTTATACAGAAACACTAAAGAAAAACCTTAAAAACTTTTTTGAAACTGAAATAGCTACAGTTATGATATTTTGCACGTAGCATACAATTACCGTACTTCTCCTAATAGGAGCATTTAACCTAATATACTCTCAAAATTTGCTAAGGATCAATTTTATTCTTCCATGTTATTTTATTAGAAATTAATTCACAATAACGATATTAATTTCAGTAATACTTCAACAATTACACAGTTTGAATCAAGTCATGAGATCACATGACCATACACTGCCCTAAATAATTTCATTTAAAATAGAAATAATGCTATTTATTTCAGCAAGGAATTTAGACAGCAAAAAAGTGATCCTTTGCAAATTTTGAGTAGTATAGTAATGCACCCCAACCCCCACATTTTCAAATTATTATTTTTGTTTTTTACATTTTATAAAAGCATTTTTAGCTCAACTGATCAGAGATCAGCGGAGCTTATGCCGTGGTGCGGCGTCCGTCGTCCGTCTGTCCGTCTGTCTGTCTGTCCGTAAACTTTTATTTGTAGCGACTTCACAGCTGAAACTACTGGATGGATATTCATGAAACTTTACAGAAATGTTGCCCATAAAGTCTAGTTGATCCTAGCAAAAATTCATGTTGATGTGAAATCCAAGATGGCCGCCAAAGCTAAAAATAGAGTTTTAAAATACAAGTTTGTAGCGACTTCTTCTTGAAAACTATAAGTGATATTGATATGGGACTTTTTCTAAAATGATCAGCATGACATGATGTTGATCCTAGTCAAAAATCGTTTTGATTCAACGTTAAACATGGCTGCCAGCGGCCATCTTTGTTTACATAGAGTTATATAGTAAAAACTTGTAGCGACTTCTTCTCTGAAACTACTTGGCGGATTGTCATGAAACTTCACAGGAATGTTGCTCTTGATGTCTAATTGATCCTAGAAAAATTTCAGGTCGGCCGGAAATTCAAGATGGCCGTCACAGCTAAAAATAGATTTTTAAAATATAAGTTTGTAGCGACTACTTCTTGAAAACTATAAGTGATATTGATATGGGACTTTTTCTAAAATGATCAGCATTACATGATGTTGATCCTAGTCAAAAATCGTTTTGATTCAACATTAAACATGGCTGCCAGCGGCCATCTTTGTTTACATAGAGTTATATAGTAAAAACTTGTAGCGACTACTCCTCTGAAACTACTTGGCGGATTGTCATGAAACTTTACAGGAATGTTGCTCTTGATGTCTTATTGATCCTATCAAAATTTCAGGTCGGCCGGAAATTCAAGATGGCCGTCACAGCTAAAAATAGATTTTTAAAAATAAGTTTGTAGCGACTACTTCTTGAAAACTATAAGTGATATTGATATGGGACTTTTTCTAAAATGATCAGCATGACATGATGTAGATCCTTGTGGAAAAATATTTTGATTCGACGTTAAACATGGCTGCCAGTGGCCATCTTTGGTTACATAGAGTTATATAGTAAAAACTTGTAGCGACTACTCCTCTGAAACTACTTGACGGATGTTCATGAAACTTCACAGGAATGTTGCTCTTGATGTCTAGTTGATCCTAGAAAAATTTCAGGTCGGCCGGAAATTCAAGATGGCCGCCACAGCTAAAAATAGATTTAAAATAAAAAAGTTTGTAGCGACTACTTCTTCAAAACAATAAGAGATATTGATATGGGACTTTTTCTAAAATGATCAGTATGACATGATGTTGGTCCTTGTCGAAAATCGTTTTGATTTGACCTTAAACATGGCTGCTTTGTTTACATACAGTTATATAATGAAAACTTGTAGCGACTACTTCTTTGAAACTACTTGACGGATTTTCATGAAACTTCACAGGAATGTTGCTCTTAATGTCTTATTGATCTTAGCAAAATTTCAGGTCGGCCGGAAATTCAAGATGGCCGCCACGGTTAAAAATAGATTTTCAAAAAACAAGTCTGTAGCGACTACTTCCTGAAATCAAAATCAATCAGTAGAGCTTCAAGGTCATTGACCTCTTGTTTCATATTGCCAGGGCGCTACTATTAGGGGAAATATGGTATTGTACTAAACTTAATATATATAGTTCATAACCACGTGATCACTAATCTTTATCTCACCAGACTAGTTCTGCTGCTGTTGAAAATTAGAACAATATGAAAGACTCTGTGTCAAATAATGCAATATTCTTCATTGATTTTACTACGGTTGTAAAAGGGACACACAGCAATCCTAAAGAATTGATAAAGTATTAAAGGGACACACGGCAATCTTGAGTTTTATTAAGGCATTAAAATTAGTTCCCCGATTTATTAATCCTGCCTCATGTTCTCTTTAAAACTGCTTGCATATTATTTAAATAAAAAAATGAGATTTCAAATTTCTTCATATCCTACCAAATTTATCATTTGTGAAATATTATGAAAAGTTAGTAATATGTAAAAACAATTTGCTTTAAACTATTTAAATAATCAATTTCAGTGATTGCAAATATGAAAGTTATATTGAAAACTACACCGCAGTTTATTAATCCAGAATCATTTTGACGTCAAAACTTGCCTGCATAATTTTATTTAAATAAAAGTTAATATAATTCTAAATTTTCAATTTTCTTCGTTATGCAAGCAAATTTTTAAATATATTATTAATGCGATATAATCAAATTGTAGCATTTAATACTTGAAAGCTATTTGCTTTAAACTTTTCAAATAATTATTAATAAAAATTTGCAAATATATACGAGCTGAAAACGGGTCTTCTGACAAAAATTTTACATTTTATGTTTCTTGATGTTTATGAAACACGGTGATTTGCACTTTAAAAATCTCTTTAATTTATGTTGATTTCTTAATTAAAAAATGATTTTTTCTCAATTTGAAAATTAAAGATTGTACTCACCGTTGACGTCAGTGTCTTGGATGACGTCGTTGATTAAATAACAACAAAAAACATCAACTATTCATATTAAGAAAACATATTCCCTATGATATAATAATTAGGTAAATAAAACACAGAAGTGACGAGAAATTTGATTAGTAATTAATTCATTACCGGCCGACGTCATAAATTGTTACTTTATGACGTTGTCGTTCGTGTGTAGTGGCTCAATATGCAAGTTAAGAAAAAGAAAAAAAAAAAGTTCAATAACAAGACGCCGCAAGTTTTAACCCTTAACCCGCTAAGCATGACTATAATAGCTAGCTTTGCATCCATTGTAAACCCAGATCAGCCTGAGAGTAACTCTGGCTGCTGATCAGGAATTTTACCCAAAACACCCCTTTGTCACATAAATGGAATGGTCTTAATTCAAAGAAAGAACAGTCCATTATATATATGTAGCGGGTTAAGGGATTGCCGTGTGTCCCTTCAACCACCTTACTCATAATCATGTATATAATAATAATTTTACAGGCAAATAACAATATTACAAAATATGAATTGTTTATAAATACCAAACTAGTCTGGTAGCATTTCTGTATTTCACTCCCAACATGACCAATTTTAATGAATTATGAGTTTCAATAAATACTCATGCATTTAAGCGCCTGTTGGGATATCTAAGTATTTAATAGATCTATTTTGTGACTTATAGAGTTTGAATCTTTTGAATAAGAAGCCTGAGCAATGAATTTTGTAAAAGAAAGACTAAAACTATTTTTTTATTAGATTTTGTTTATGTATCCTTATCATGCCAAAAAAATATTTCAGTGGCATCTTGGATTTTTCCGCGATGAATACCTACCTACCAGCAGAGGTTTTGACTCGCACTTTGGCTACTGGGCAGGGAAAGAAGATTATTATGACCACATAGATATCGACGTAAGTACCAGATATTACATATACTATAAATGCTCTCCGACATCTGATATTTCTTCCACATTACGGAAATAAAATAAGTGCATTCATACGTATAAGCCTCAGTGTGTTTTATACCCCCGCTTCCACAAAGTGAAGGGGCGTCCGTGGCCGAGTGGTTAACGTCTCTGACTTGAAATCACTCGCCCCTCACCGCTGTAGGTTCGATCCCTCAGGGGCCTAGGAATCTTTATGTGAGGAAGCTATCCAGCTGGCTTGCGGAACGTCGGTGGTTCTACCCAGGTGCCCGCCCGTGCACGAAAATTGCCCGGAGGGGCACCTGGGGTCTTCCTCCACCAATGGAAGCTGGAAAGTCGCCATATGACCTTAGCTGTTGGTGCGACTATAAAATCCAATTCAATTCAATTCCACAAAGTGAAGGGTCTATATAGGAATGATGCTGTCTGTAACATCTTGTCGAATAACACATTTTTGTCACGTTGCGTCACACTGCCGTGTTTCGTAACATGTTCTTATTACTTGCATTCCTCAAATGAATGGATTGTTCCCAAACTTCATATACACATACCAACTGATGACCTTATGTCCCTTTACGTCAGATTCACCCATTCTTGATAGCCTAATTTGTTACAGAATTATGGCCCTTTGTTTGACTTTACATGGGGGTTTTCATCACCTTCGGTGATAGTTCTAGTTGTTAATACCTTGTAATGAGGGCATTGGTCTTGACATTAATGAGGGAGAACAAAGCATATCTTGGCATGGGGAGGCTTCAATGAGAAAATGGTGAGAAATCTGTGTATGACAGTGGCGACGGCAGTGGCAGCAACAGTTACGTTAAAGTTTTCACATTGCTTGCTCAAATTCATTCAAACTTTGCATTACTAAATTATATATATAATATATAAATATAAAATTATGTCTTTAGTTTCACCAATCCCATCACACATCACACAAAGAAGTTCCATAACTCTTAGTGTGTTACCTTTTAGCAAAATTATGGCCCTTTTTTCTTCTGACAGGGCTGTTCCATTAAAAATAACCGGCCAATTTAATAAACATCTACGGGTGGACCCTATTTTTTAAAATTTGGTTCTTTAAACTCCATTTTAGATCTATGAGTGGGTGTTCATTTTCAAAAGTGCCTTCCTGGTATGGTAATGTATATTTTAATGGGATAGCCCTCAGCATTTGACTTCTTGACATCAATATAGGCTAGACGCTTGATGCCGACTGGCAAACTTTATTGTTTTAATGTCTACTGTATCAACTGTTATTTTCATTTAGGGATACACAGGATTGGATTTTCGTCGCAATATGGAAGTTGTGAACAAAACTGCTTATTCAACGGAACTATACACCTCGGAGGCAGTGGACATCATCAACAAGCACAATAAATCACAGGTGAGTGTTCCGGCCACATTGGTTAAAGTATTGTGATTAAAAAAATAGGCAATACAAGAAGAGGGTTCAGCGTTAAAAAGAATAGAGACACAACGTATAATTATGCTTTAGATGGAACTTGTTGAAAAACTGAAAGATTCTAAGTTTGCATTTAGCTCACTTCTAAGACACTATTCACCTTAAAGTCTGCAAACTTCATAGACCTCCACCTTACATTCCTTTCAAAATTAGGTCACCAAGTGCATGACCTTGACCTACAGTTAGGAATTTGTTAATAGAAAAAATGTTAACTAACAAAGGAACGCTGCCTTACATTCCTTTCAAAATTAGGCCACCATGCATGACCATGACCTACTTTCAGGTCTATGTTTATGGAAAATGTTAATTCACATTTGCGATTAGCTCAGTCTCCATATTGTTATGCCATGCTAGTTTTATCACTGATGGGATCCGCATTGTTTAATTGCTAAATATTAGGGGGCAGTGTGGCAGAGTGGATAGCATGGTGGACTTTAAGCAAAAGGACCACGATTCAAGCCTAAATGGTGTCAGTGGGTTAGTAGTCAGTGTGTTCTTGGGAAAGACATTTTCCCTTAAGGGTGCATCAGATGGGAGGTAAACCGGGCGGTGCACAGTATCGGAGTCCATCCGCCAACAACATTAAAGAACCACAGGAACCTTATTCATGATTTAGAGTAGGGCAGGTTCCTGGATTCCTATGTATCATTCCCCTGGGACGGCTCTAAATAACCTATACTGTGTTTATGAGCCGTTTAAAGTCAAAGTCAATTGGTTAAATGTGTTTAACTATTTTGTAATGTGTTACAGCCGTTGTTCCTGTACATGGCACACCAGGCTGTACACGCCGGAAACAGAAACGATCCACTACAGGCCCCTAAACAGTATGTAGACAGATTCCCGTATATTGACAACCTGCGAAGACGGACTTTTGCTGGTACGTAATTCAGTATTATACATACCATCTTGTTTTATCATACGATGTACCCAGAACAATCAGTTGATTACCGTATGTCAAAACTTAACTATTAATGTTTTAAAACATGCTATTCTGTAGGAAGTTGGATTAACAGTTGCTTTGGACAATACAATAATGGTATTGAACACCACCCTAAATGAAAATTGTTTATAGTGAGGACTGAAGCGAAACTATTGTATTTAATTCTTTCTTTCTATATAGTTACAATTATTTCACCTCGATATTACATCTAAGTATAATAATGTTACAAAGTAAGCTTCAGGGTCTTCACAGGGCATTTAGGAGTATATTTCCCATATCCCTTAATTCTAAAATTTAATTACCCCCTACCCCATAATTCACCCCCTATCCTTTGATCTCTCTGCACTATCCCCTAAAAACACTAATAAACCTGCAAAATGCGTTATACCTGTCTAGAAATAACTCCTTGTAGGCTATACTTCTTAAAAATCATTTCATTTACAGTTGGAATATACTTCAAATTGCATTTAAACAAATCTTGATTCCTAAAAATATTGGTCGCCCAGAGGGTAACTCCCTCCCACACCCACCCTACGACATTCAGATTTGATTTCCCCTATCCCTTAAATTATTTCTGTGGAAGACCCTGACTGCTATATACTTGAGAGTTATTGGATCGTCACTACATACTCGTCTTATACCGTAATATGTCTGTATGTACACCTATATGTCTGTATGTACACCTATGTCTGTATGTACACCTATATGTATGTATGTACACCTATATGTCTGTATGTACACCTATGTCTGTATGTACACCTATTGTACAATGCTTCCCTCTGTTAAAGAAGGAAGAGCTAGTTTGTGCAAATAGAACCAGGATTAAATTGCCACTAACTCAATGGTGGACGAGATATTCATTAAAACAAATTCCTTTGTCAGGTATGGTGGCCGCCCTGGATGATTCGGTGGGGGAGATAGTGAGGACCCTGGATCATAATGGGATGATGGACAATACAATCGTTGTGTTTACCACAGATAATGGTGGACCAGCAAATAACTATGATGGCAACGCAGCTTGTAACTATCCGCTGAGGTAATTTATTGTCGAACCCGTTTACGGATCTAGACTTAGCGATCTCATTGTTGTCCAGATGTATGTGTGTCAGTTCATCCATCCGTCTGTGCGTGCGTCCGATTTTCATTTCTTAATATCTTCTTCGTAACTTGCAGGATTTTCACCAAACTCCACCAAAATGTTCATTATATGGATCCAATATCACATGCACAACTTTCTACGAAATATAGGTCACGTCCGGTCTCTGCTACAACATTAATTTATTATCTCCTGGGATTGACATTGGTAATCTGGACCTTTATACTATGGCTCAACATGAAGGTCGTGGCCTTCTAGTCCGTGTTCATGCTATTGAGTATAATTAATATGTGCTTATCAACATCAAAGCATTGAATTAAAAATGGGGCATCCATGTCTCACATGGACAAATTTCCCATGGACACAGTTCTAGTAATATTTATTTATATGTTGTTGAACTGGACCATAGCATGATATCTTTTATTATTAAAATGCCATTCATTACATAGATTATTGATTTTTTTGTAGAGGGACCAAGAATACACTGTGGGAAGGGGGAGTCCACGGTGTTGGGTTTGTTCACAGCCGTCTTATACAGAACCGTCACGTGAAGTCTGATAGCTTGATTCACGTCAGTGATTGGCTGCCAACCCTGTACAGCGCTGCTGGTGGTAATGTCTCTGATCTGGGTCAGGTAGACGGTATCGATTTATGGAAAATGATACAAACAAATGGTTCCAATGTCAGAACCGAGCTTCTTCACAACATCGATCCAGTCAATAAATTCTCCGCTATACGAGTCGGCGATTACAAGTTAATTCAAGGTCACATTTCAAATGCAGACGACAAATGGTATCCTTGTAACCCGCCAGTTTTGGACAAGATGAACACTACCGATAAATATGACTTCAGTAGAAAAAATGCTCAAATTACAGACAACTCTACATTTATCCAGAGAAAAAACAAACTCCGTCATTTTAATAAGCGCTATGCACCATACACTCCATATAATGTTGATTGCGGAGCACCTCCGGCCAATTACTCGACTAACTGCCAGCCACACAAATCGCCTTGTTTATATCACATTGTAACAGACCCGTGTGAATACAATAATATAGCCGATGCCTATCCAGCAGTTGTACAGAAACTGCTCCAACGTTTGAAAGCGTACACCAAATCGGCAGTCAAGCCAGTAAATAAAGGTTCAGACCCTAAAGCCAACCCTGCACTTCATGGTGGTGTATGGGTGCCGTGGCAGGGATCCTAATTCAGCATCACATGGGGGTAGTGGGGAATGGGTACTGTGGCAGGGATCTTAGTGGGGACTGGGTGCCATGGTAGGGATTATAATGGGGTAATGCCATGATAGGGATCATAATAAGGTAGTGGGGAATGAATGCCTTGTCAATATTGTAATGGGTAGTGGGGAATTAATGCCATGACAGGGATCCTGATGGGGTTTGTGGGGAATGGGTGCAATGGCAGAGATCGTAATTGGGTAGTGGGGAATGGGTGCAATGGCAGGGATCATAATGGGGTAGTGGGGAATGGGTGCCATGACAGGGATCATAATGGGGTAGTGGGGAATGGGTGCCTTGACCGGGATCCTAATGGGGAAGTTGGGAATGGGTGCTGTGGCAGGGATACTAATTGGGGAAGTGGGGAATGGGTGCTGTGGCAGGGATACTAATTGGGGAAGTGGGGAATGGGTGCTGTGGCAGGGATCGTAATGGGGTAGTGGGAAATGGGTGCCATGGCAGGGATCCTAATGGGGTAGTGGGGAATGGGTGCCCTGGCAGGGATCCTAATGGGGTAGCTAGGCTCGCGTTAACCATTCGCCAAATCGCCATAGGCGAAAAGAAACCCGAACTGGCGAATGAAAATCGTAAGATATACATAGCAAATTCGCCAGACATCGGCGGACTTTCCGACCGATTTTATCTAAAATATCTCGGAAAATTCCGTGTGTGTGTGTGTGTATTTCTAAGGATTAAAGTCCCTCCACCTACGACAAGCGTCCTACCCAACGATTATAGGCACAATGTCTGGACTTTTATCTGTGTGTTGTTGTGTGATGTGATGATATGTCTACTTGAAGCAGCGAAAGCAATGGTTTCTTTATAGTGCTGCCACACTGGAATACCACGCCGTAGTAGACATGATACCCACACCCGCCAGTCACATTATTCTGACACTGGTCAATCATTATCAGTCGCAGCACTACCCATTATTTGTTCGTCAGGCAAGGGTTACAAGTGACTACTCCAATTTTAAAGTCTTTGGTCATGGGACTCGAACCCACGACCTCCCGAATGCAAGGCAGACGCTATAACCACTACACCACAATGCTTCGGTTCGGAAATTCCGAATTCTGACTGTTTATAAGCCAATATCGCGCTGGGTGTTGTTAGCTAATTTGGACCGATAACTAATTATCGCAGTGTAACTGTTTATTGAAAACCGCTGTCAAATTGTTGCTTGAGCGATAGACTCCGCCCACGGTTCCAACGCCTCTCGCTGTCAAGTTTGTGTCCATATATTTAACTGCGTTATCGAGCCGGGTAAAACATCAAATAACGTGGCGCCCTCTTACGGCCAAGATGGCCGATCAAAACAGAAAGTGCATGAAGTGTGACATTGTTTGTTTAAGAATTAATCAGCCAGAGATGTTCTGTTTAAAGACCAACGATCTTTTTGAACTATACGATCACTGCTAAATGTGGAGTGCCCACTAATTAGTTGTACAAGCAGTAGCGTTAACTGGAACAATGGCAAGTGTGAACGTGTTTGATGATGGCTGTCTGTAAATTGTGACAATTTTATATTTGATTGTTCGATCAACATGAAACAATAGTCAATACAAACATATATGGCTCATTTTCAGTCCACTTTTTACGAGCAGGTCCAGTTTTGCCAGCAGGTCACATTTCGTAGTGCAAACCGTTTTCTGATCAAAATTTTCTAAGTACAACAAACAGTGTATCTGATCACTGTAATGTTGTATTGCCTTTCAAAACATGCACTTCTGGCAAAAGTGGACTGAAAATGGGACATATCTAATTGTGTACCTCAGCTTTTAATTATAAGCACTAAATCAGCAGAATGCAGCATGCATATGATATGGAAATATTAATACCCTATAGGTTAATATTCAGTAAAGCATACTCTTTTAACTTACTTTTGATGTGTACGCAAACACGAGGTTTTAGCGCCTTCAATTAAAGTTCCAAAATATCTCGGCAAAAGCCAGATTTTGGCTAAAGGGTTTTAAATTCTAGCGCTAGCCTAGGGTAGTGGGAAATGGGTGCCATGGCAGGGATCCTAATGGGGTAGTGGGGAATGGGTGCCATGGCACGGAACGTAATAGGGTAGTGGGGAATGGGTGCCATGACAGGGATTGTAATGGAGTAGTGGGAAATGGGTGCCGTGGCAGGGATCCTAATGGGGTAGTGGGGAATGGGTGCCGTGGCAGGGATCCTAATGGGGTAGTGGGGAATGGGTGCCATGACAGGGATTGTAATGGGGTAGTGTAGAATGGGTGCCATGGCAGGGATCCTAATGGGGTAGTGGGGAATGGGTGCCATTGCAGGTATCCTAATGGGGTAGTGGGGAATGGGTGCCATGGCAGGGATCCTAGTGGGGTAGTAGGGAATGGGTGCCATTGCAGGAATCCTAATGGGGTAGTGGGGACTGTGTGATGTGGTAGGGATCATAATAGAGTGGCATATCTCCGAAATTATTAATCATGATGGGAGTGATTTTTTGTTCAACTGTTTTTAGCTCGACTGATCAGAGATCAGCAGTGCTTATGCCGTGGTGCGGCGTCCGTCGTCCGTCCATCTGTCCGTCCGTCTGTCCTTCTGTCTGTCTGTCCGTAAACTTTTATTTGTAGCGACTATTCCTCTGAAACTAAAGGATGGATATTTATGAAACTTTACAGAAATGTTGCCCATGAAATCTAGTTGATCCTAGCAAAAAATCATGTTGATGTAAAATCCAAGATGGCCGCCAAAGCTAAAAATAGATTTTTAAAATACAAGTTTGTAGCGACTACTTCTTGAAAACTATAAGTGATATTGATATGGGACTTTTTCTAAAATGATCAGCATGACATGGTGTTGGTCCTTGTCAAAAATCGTTTTGATTCTACATTAAACATGGCTGCAGTGGCCATCTTTGTTTACATAGAGTTATATAGTAAAAACTTGTAGCGACTACTCCTCTGAATCTACTTGGCGGATTTTCGTGAAACTTTACAGGAATGTTGCTCTTAATGTCTAATTAATCCTAGCAAAATTTCAGATCGGCTAGAAATTCAAGATGGCCACCACCGCTAAAAATAGATTTTTAAAAAATAAGTTTGTAGCGACTACTTCTTGAAAACTATAAGTGATATTGATATGGGACTTTTTCTAAAATGATCAGCATAACATGATGATGGTCCTTGTCAAAAATCGTTTTGATTCGACGTTAAACATGGCTGCCAGTGGCCATCTTTGTTTACATAGAGTTATATAATAACAACTTGTAGCAACTACTCCTCTGAAACTATTTGGCGGATTTTCATGAAACTTCACAGGAATGTTGCTCTTGATGTCTAATTGATCCTAGCAAAATTTCAGGTCGGCCGGAAATTCAAGATGGCCACCATGGCTAATAATTTTTTTCAAAATACAAGTTTGTAGCGACTACTACTTCTTGAAAACTATAAGAGATATTGATATGGGACTTTCTCTAAAATGATCAGCATGACATGATGTTGGTCCTTGTCAAAAATCGTTTTGATTCAATGTTAAACATGGCTGTCAGCGGCCATCTTTGTTTACATAGGGTTATATAATGAAAACTTGTAGCGACTACTTCTCTGAAACTGCTTTACGGATTTTCATGAAACTTCACAGGAATGTTGCTCTTGATTTCTAATTGATCCTAGCAAAATTTCAGGTCGGCCGGAAATTCAAGATGGCCGCCAAGGCTAAAAATAAATTTTCAAAAAACAAGATTGTAGCGACTACTTCCTGAAATCAAAATCAATCAGTAGAGCTTCAAGGTCATTGACCTCTTGTTATATTTTTACTATTGCTAATGGGTACTCCATGGATTGAATGCAGAATGGTCAGTTGGTTTGGACTAGGCCAGCATCATATTATTAAGGCGGTAGCTTTCAGCTAGCGTCTTCTTGTGAAGCCCTTCATCTGTTTCTGAATACACTCATTTGATTGGTCAATTCGTAGCTCATCATATATGCAAAGCTTTTCTGCCATATCAAACCTCGAAAGAAATTAGTTCATTAATTAATTATCTACATCGTTATTGTCTAAGCTTTTTTATCGGAAAAAACTTATGGAGTGTATACAAAAATAAAATAATGACCTGAAAAAATATGCGTATTTGTGTTTTTGAAGCCCTTTCAATTTGTTTTTATTTTTAAACTGCGTACTAATTTGGACCTGGTTGCCTCGAATAGTTTCGGCTGTTTCCGTCAATATGCTAGACTGGCGTATTAATTGGCCTAAAATATATATGAAACAGATAGTTTAGCAAGTCATATGCAAATAACTTGCAACATTAAGCTTTACATCAAAGTAATTTATTTTCAAATGTTTAAGCTGTAAAAAGAAGCTGTCAAATGTGTTAAATAAATATTTATAGATCGCTCTACTTTTTCTATCCGTGAACTGATTACAACATCGGCATATACTAAAATTAGGAATGGAGTCTTGAGCTGAGGGATGGAGTTGAGGGATGGAGAAAAAAGTTAAAAAGTGTTGAGCTTTACTTCTTTATGAGTCAATCATGCAACTTTTCTTAAAACAATTCTTTTATTTGAATCATGTAAAGATAATTTAGATGTAATTCTTAAAAAACAAAACACTTTTCCTATATAATATACATCGTTTTTCGTATGCAGACTATACGCATGACTTTATATAAAGTTATTAACGAATTGAGTATATAGCTCTTAAATCAAATGTCACAATTTACACTAATAGTACTAGGCAGCGATATACATGTCTATTTAATTCCATGTACTAGGGTACCAGCCAAAGCCATAACAAGAAGATGTGAAAGCAGTTAAGTAAATAGTTATAGCTCGGTCTACTTTTTCTTTAAAAGAAGATATTCGGCCATCTCCGTGAACTGATTACATCGTCAGCATATACTAAAATCAGGAGTGGAATCTTGAGTGATAGATGGAGTTTAGTTTTGACGTGAACACATTTTATTTACTTTTATATTAAGAAGGAAATGCAACGACTCTCTTTATCTATATTGATTATTGATTTTATATTCTTTTCTGTTGTGGCTATTACAGTCAATTTCTCTGCAACTGCTTGATGGAATTTAATAGAATTTTATAGGAAGCTTGTATACCAAGAGAAGATGTGCATGATGTAAAGAAATTCCATTTGAATGTTTTTTAACACAGTTATGACCCCTTTTCTTATAATGCATATAGTCTAATATACTCAAATACATGTCCACCCAATTTCTCAGGAAGCACTTGATGGAATTAAATTAATTTTCATAGGAAGACGTCTAATGAGAGTATTATATTCCTTTTGTTGAGTCATTACCTCATCTCAAGCACGTGATCAGCATTCATTAATCATTATATAATTATATTTCTTTATCCACATGCTTGCTACCGCCTTTCAGGACCTTCAGTCCTTTGATTATAGATAATATTGTTCGGGAGGCACCTCTAAAATGAGTGTTAATAAGTATTCTGTCTTTAAAATGTGCATGTTAAGATATTATGGATTATAATTTGAAATTATGTTTATGTATCATTTTAAAGGAACACATGGCAATCTTGAAGTTTTTATCAAGCATTAAAATTAACACAGCGATATATTCATCCACTATCAATTAAGCGATAACCATGCTGGGATGGTATGTGAATGGTTTTACGGTCTGAGAATTTCGTTTTACAGCGATGCGGTAGCGGAGCCATAAAACAGTATTTCGGACCGTAAAACCAACCACATCCAATCCCAGAATGAAAATCTGAGCATGGTTACCTCAATTCTAATGCTTTTCCATGTAAATGTCAGAAATATAAAGTAAAATTATACATATTATTATACGTACTTGTTTTTTTCTATGAAAACTCAAATTCATCAGTAACAGCATTTTTTTGACATCATCCAATGACGTCGATTGTAACAATGTTATGTGACGTCACATACTTTTCAGACGGTAAATCACGGGTATTACGGTAGCAAATATGTGACGTAAGCCAATGGAGTAACGCGTTACATTAGAGTTGCATTATAATTTGACTGTACCTGCCTGTATATAATTTAATAAAAGGTAAGTGATAGATAGAGTATGGTCTTATCTAGTTGGTTAATTTATACATGGAGATTGGCTTAGGCCATCAAGGTGATCAACCAATGAGATGAGACCATACTGTATTTGTTTTGTAGCATGTCCATTTCAGCTGTCTGCCATTCTCTAACTTCTGATAACTGGTAGTTAGAGTACACTTGTCATTCTGACAGGTGTTGTTTTCAAGTAAATTATTTCAAACTGTACAAATACAAAGGAAAGTCATCGACCATGCTACAATATGTTATTTTCCTTTTTCCCTTCATTATTGTACCATAGGTTTAAATATAATTTATTATTATCGGTGCAATATAGTCTATAATATTAGGCAAAAACTATTGTCTTTGAACAAATAATTAGTAACAATAATTTGCAAATATGCAAGTTAAGGTAGAAAAACTAATGGGACACCGAGATTTAAAAAAAATCAAGATTGCCATGTGTCCCTTTAAGATGCTATATTGGGGTTACTGCAGAACTATTATAACTATATATATATTATATATAACTATAAAAAAAATAATATATATAATAAAATTGAATAAATTAAGAAACAGGCAAGTCTTCAGTGTAAAATTATTTTCTACAAGCGCTTTCATGGTCTTTACATACACCAATCTTCATGCATCCATTTATAAAGATCAAGATAAAATTGTTTCAAGTTTAGCCCTTGATCTATATTTCAATGGTTATGCTTGTCTACCAAAAGTCAAGTGTATGTCTAAAAAAAAATCACCACTTTACTTTATTTCACCAGGCTCGAATAAAGAGATTTTTAAACAAAGTATTTTGTATTGAGAACCAGTCATTTGGGATAGCTTTAATACCAAATCTATTAAAACCATTGAATACAGTTAATTCTTTTAATGACAATTAAAGACAGTTCATTATTTCCATGACCATAAAAGACTATAAGAATCTTTCATGGGTATCTGGTGAAGATAGGGAATTCCAACGCGAGGTATAAGTGTTTTTATCGGAACCGAGGCTTTAGAATCTTTCATGGGTATCTGGTGAAGATAGGGAATTCCAACGCGAGGTAAAAGTGTTTTTATCGGAACCGAGGCTTTGCCGAGGTATCCGATTAAAACACTTATACCGAGTTCTGAAGTAATATATCTAGCCCCAGTAAAATGACGGATTTTCTTGTCCGGTATGCAAGAAAGTTATTTCTTTCCATGATAACTAAAGACAGTTATTTCTTTCCGTGACAACTAAAGATGGTTCATTCTTTTCAGTTAATTCTTTCCATGACAATTAAAGCCAGTTCATTATTTCCATAACCATAAAAAACAGTTATTTCTTTCTATGATAACTAAAGACAGTTATTTCTTTCCATGACAACTAAACTTTTCAGTTAATTCTTTCCATGACAGTTAAAGCCAGTTCATTATTTCCATGACCGTAAAAGACAGTTATTTCTTTCCATGATTACTAAAACAGTTATTTCTTTCAATGACAACTAAAGACAGTTATTTCTTTCCATGACAATTAAAGATAGTTCATTCTTTTCAGTTAATTCTTTCCATGACAATGAAAGAAAATTCATTTTTTCCATGAAAGTTAAAGACAGTTATTTCTTTCCATGATAACTAAAGACAGTTATTTCTTTCAATGACGACTACAGACAGTTATTTCCATGAAAATTGTATTCATATAATTTAAGTGTGGTCTATTGTGTACATACATGATCATTAAATTCTTTTACGTTATATGGTAAAGCAGCTGAATGCATAATATCGATTTGTAGGATTTTAATAACAAGTCAGACACTTACATTTATGTTAGAATATGGTTGGTTGTTTGAATGGTGTTATACATCATTTTCAGCACATTTTAGGCTATATATGACGGTCGATTTTCAGTGGAGATCACCCACTTTTTCCTGGGTAGAACCAGTACTGTATACCGCATGCATTGTAAGAATTTACACTATGAAGATACGGGTTTTTTTGTTAACATTGTTTGGTGGATGCTTATTCTGTGTTCTTTCATTGTTCATGTTAATTTCATTGAGAATGTTACGCTTGATGAAATAATGACAGTATTCTGGCTGTATGCACTGTCCAACCCAATAGTATGGCAAAACGGCTTTAAATACATTAATGCCTAGTACTAACTCATTTGTTTAGTATCATCAGTTCTTACTCATAACATATTGTGTAGAGATGTGTATGAGGTTAAAACATTTAGCATAATATTATAATATTAGATATATATAGAGGATCTGACATGAGTTGTCATTTCATACAAAATTTTATTAAACGAGTTCAGGAATTTGTTATTAAGCGAGCCTCCGGCGTTTTTGTCAGATCCTTTTTATCACATGAATTTTGAAAATTTTGAAATTTTGGAATTTGAATTTTAAAATTTTGAATTTTGAAATTTTCGAATTTTCGAATTTTCGAATTTTCGAATTTTCGAATTTTCGAATTTTGAATTTTGAATATTAATGGAAATTGAATTTTTCATACTTATTTTTCACAGGTCAGTATACAAAATCGCGTTAATCGGCCAAGTGTCCGCCATGCTTGAATTTGTTATTAAGCGAGCCTCCGGCGTATTTGTCAGATCCTTTTTATCACATGAATTTTGAAAATTTTGGAATTTGAATATTGAAATTTTGAAATTTTGAATTTTAAAATTTGAATTTTAAAATTTGAATTTTAAAATTTGAATTTTGGAATTTTGGAATTGGAATTTTGGAATTTTGAATTTTGAATATTAATGGAAATTGAATTTTTCATACTTATTTTTCACAGGTCAGTATACAAAATCGCGTTAATCGGCCAATATGTAGGACGAGGGATTCGGTCGCCTTGTATTACACATGGTTATTAAATATAAAAAAATACGTAATGGGTATATTATACGGAATACAAGCAGTTCCATGTGATAATTTGATATATTAGATATATACCACATTCTGTTGAAACAATCTTTAGATAAACAGTTTCTGCTATATTATTATACTTTTGCTTAGACATGACATTTCTTATATAAACTTGTTTATAAATTTCTATACATGTATAATAGAGGGCCTCATAAGACTAGTGTTTGCTTGTACATTTGGCTTTTTCTAGAAAAAATAGAAGAAAAAATAATTCCGTCGATCAAATTATTGTGTTAGAACCTTGCTGTTCAGGTCTAACATCTAAATTTAACCCTTAGCCCGCTATGAATGTATAATGGACTATCCTTTCTTTAAATTTAGACCATTCCATTTATGTTACAAAGGGGTGTTTTTGAGAAATAACTGATGAGCAGCTCACAGGCTGGTCTGGGTTTAGAATGGACGCAAAGGCTATTGTAGTCGCCCTTAGCAGGCTAAGGGTTAATGCACTATAGATTTTGAATGAAATTGAACTAAAAATAATTTAAAATTAACCTTGGTGTGTAACCTAGGATAGCACATATATGTATTTCTCTGTTGTGCAGGATGAATTTCATGCTCATTCATTTTGTTTAGGCCCTTTAGAATAGAAAATACCATTATTTGTGAATTTTATGTCGGACCCCTAGACCTCTATAAAAAGCCTGATGTACCCCTTTAAAGTGTAACCCTCTTATGTTTCTTGAAATAAAACATATTTTGTTACCCTGGTATTCTTATTCGGAGTTTAAACCATGTGTATTTGCCTTGAACAGAACTGAATAAACTCTATACTCAAAAGGGGATCCTTTGGAAGCAACAAACGCAAACAAGAGAAGTAAAATGTATTGTGTTTAGAAAGACACCTAATTTGAAGCATGTGTTTCATCATAATATTACCACTTTTAACAGGGAAATGGTATTGTTGAAGATTAAAATGATGGTTAAATATATCAATTTAAATGATTTCTGGAAGCGTTATCATATTTGCTAATTCATCCCCGACTGGTGTAACCATCTGTCTAAAATAATAAATAGTATAACCCCATCATTGCACTTAAAACACCTGCAAATTTCATAAAAAGAAATCCTCAAGGGAAAGTGAAGTTAATGTCTGTCCGTCACACTTGAACCTGCAACCTAACCTTGGCCATTCAAAAGTATTTGACCTATGTTCATGAAACTTAACACACATCTTCATATGTTGTTACAAATCTGACTTTCTGAAATCTTATAAATCTGACTTTCATTTTTAGCTCTACTGGCCAAAAGCCAGCAGAGCTTATGGGATGCCGAGTTGTCCGTCATCTGTCCGTCCGTCCGTCCGTCGTTTTGTCTCGTTAAGACAATAGGACCTTAATTTTTCATCCAATCTTTACCAAATTTTACCAGATTGTTAATGTCAATAAAAGCTTGGACAAGTTCGAAAACCAGCCAAATCGGACCAGTAACAGCAGAGTTATGGCCCTTGATTTCGTTAAATATGCTATATTTTGCCTTGTTAAGGCGATAGGGCCTTAATTTTTCATCTGATCTTTACCAAACTTGACTAGATTTTTTACTTTTATTGGGGGCACTCCA